>JARYGA010060504.1:121520-158837 GCA_030545235.1 Helianthus tuberosus | reverse complement strand
TCCATGAGCAGACCAAGGGATGTGACATCTGTAAGAAGATGGTTCACAAGTCTCATGAATGCAAAGACTTGAAAGACGCAACCTTCTATGGATGTGGCGAGAAAGGGCATATAAAGACCCGCTGCCCAAAGAGGGCGACTGACAAGAGGAACAAGGCCACTAATGGCCAGAGAGGCAATGCTTGAGCCTTCCAATCTGCTACAGCAGAAGCAGTTCAAGACATATCTTTATGTGTCTGTCTCTCGTAAATCTTTTATTCATTAGAAACTTGTTTTAAACTCTAGAGCCAGTTAAAGCGTCATCGATTGTAAATTTAATAAAATTTTAAATTCTGCCCTTTCCAAAACTTAAATGTCATTTATAAAATCAAGTGGCCAATCTAGATGGTTTCACATATGGTATATCCTTCACAAATCAATTTGTCTTCGATAGTCTTTTTATCTATAAATCCTGCGGGATTTGATATGTTCTTAAACATGGATTGATTAGTCCAAAAACCAAATCCACATTGTCTGCAGTAAGAAACTTATCAAAATTGAATCCCCATCTGGTGATATATTCACCATCCGTGGAAGATCAACACTATGGATTGCCCGAGGAAGCTTTTATGCTTGAGGCATCCAAGTGATCGAAAGAAGGATGTGTTATCTACATAACACAAATAAATCCTGACGAATTAAAGTAAAAAACTGAAGACCTTTGTGTGGATGGACATGAAAAGTCCGTAGCCACCTAGGAAGCTTAATGTCTAAAATGTTCGCAAGTGAGTTGAACATCATAGACCATTTGTGGTCTACTTAATGAATTGGAAATCTCACATAGAATTGGGAAATGGTAACAACGGATCTAATCTAATCTTCCAGTTACCTAAAATGAACCACGGAATGACGCGGCGTAAAATTACAATCGACAAACCTCCTGAGTCGACGCTTCTTGTTAATTAAGGAAAATTCTTGAATTCCGACAAGTTAAGCAATATAATGACAACATCGAGTCTCCTTATAGTGCACCGTTGTCTGAAGTATCGAATTATGATACTCAATATATTCTAATCCCTGTAAAATTCCAGGAAAGTGCTTAGCTGATAAGCACTAGTCATGTTTCGCCATGACATTTAAACATAAGTATAAGGTTTATTGAAGACCTTGTCCATTATGGACCATGAGAATTTAAAAGTTCCAAGTTTATCTCGTAAATGTGAATGGGATTCCCTTTGTGGCCCAGGATACTCTTGAGAGGTTGAAACCTCCTACTATACGGAATTGACCGTATTGCTCTGAGCAAATCTCGAGATTTCGTTTAAGGGGGTGAGGATGTAACACCTCGTAAAATCGTGTCCAATTATGTGTTGACACGGTTCCCTAATCCTAATTAAGTCAATCGTTGACTAGGAGGGACTATTATTGCCAAACAATGAAAACTTTGAATATGCAAGGACTAAAAGTGTCAACAAGCTTAAACTAAGCCTCTGAGTGACCTTATACGGTATTCGTATTCTTTTAATAAGCCACTTGTTGGATAAACGAAACCGTTTGTAAAATAATTCAAAAGTTGTGCATCGAAGGGTTAAAAGTGTCAACATGTTAATTCTTACCTCTAAGTGACCTTTTAATAAACTGGGTGCTTTATAATATTCATTCATATTCCCAGGAATGCCTATGTTGGCCGTTTAGGGCTTTGGTGCCGTTAAACGATAATATGCACAAGTTGCGAGTTAAAAGGGTTAAAAGCGTCAACATGTGAATTATCACCTCTGAGTGACCTTTTAATGAACCCGAAGCTTAACGGTGTTTGTTATATTTCCATGAACACCTAAAACCTAACTTGAGGGGTTAAAAGTGCTGAATATGAGAGTTAATATGAGTTATGAGGTGCAGGGACTGATTCTGCCAAGTTTGAAACTTGGATAGCTGAAACCACAGGGGGTTACGCTGCGTGAAAGCCCCCCCCCCCTCCCTTCATGGTCGCGCGACGCGACGACACCAAATTCATCGAATCCTTTGGCAGCTGTCTTCTTCTTCCTTGCAGCCCAAACAAACCATTCCATACTCTCATAAACGAAACCATGGCCTCTTTAATGGTTTTTAAAACCTGTTTAGACACATGTTATGATCTTGGATGCCCCTAGACACATGGAATGATGCTAGGAGGTCTTCAAACACTATAAATAGAGGCACAAATTGCCATTCTTCCTTGCTCAATTCATAATTTCCATCTCTAGCTCTCATTCTTGGAGATTCCTGACATCAAGGGGACTCCACTTTAGTTTATGATTCAAGCTAGGACCCTTTGTAAGTGTCCTTAGCCACTAGTTTCCGTTTTATAGGCTTTTAAGCCAAAAGTCAAGCGTTATCGTAATAACGCTTTGACTTTTAGTAGGACCATAAAAGGTCAAGCCATTGTTCACAACGAACATGGCTACGTGATCGTAATTAGGTAGGTGTTAATCCCTCAAAAGGGCACCTCCTAAGAATCACGCTTGCTTGGTCAATTGACGAGTCAAAGTAATAGTAATTTAAAAAGTCAACGGGTCAATTTTTAAAATAATTGCGATATGAGTTTAGAATTATTCAAAAATATGTTTTATCACTTAAACAACTTGGTAATAATTATTAGAATATGTGTAAACATGTTCGGCTCGTCAATTCCCGTTTTAGGGTCGGTTCGCAACTGAAAGTCGCGTAGTTTGACTTCTATGTTGACTTTTGGTTATAAACTGAATTAGACTAGTATGGTACTGATTTTAGGTTCCGTTATGATCGTAATATAATGTAGTATAATCCTATAAGGTTATATTACACGATCGGACTAGGAATCTGAGTTTTATGCAAGTTGGCGTATTTATGCCAGACTTTGACCTTTATGCCCTTTTTAGCAAAAATAAGGTTTTAGACACAAATAAGCTTGCAAATGATTTATGTACTGATATGTTAACATGTTTAACATATTTGGATGATTAAAACCTGGTCATAAACTGAGTTTACGCGTATGATCGTAAACTATACTTTTAAAAGGACAAAAATGCCTTTTTTTTCATTTAAATTGAGTTTTAAACATAAATTCTTGGCAAAACTCATTTTGTACT
This sequence comes from Helianthus tuberosus, assembly GCA_030545235.1. Taxonomy (NCBI): domain Eukaryota; kingdom Viridiplantae; phylum Streptophyta; class Magnoliopsida; order Asterales; family Asteraceae; genus Helianthus; species Helianthus tuberosus. The sequence goes on along the minus strand of JARYGA010060504.1, from coordinate 155,752 downwards.
GATGTGATATCATGTTTAGGAATTATTGGGATTTTAGATCAGGTTATGAACTAAGTTTAACCTCAAGTTCGAATATAATGCCGATAATGCCCTTACGGCACCTAAAATGTGTTTTAAGCATAATATTCAAACCAAACCTTTTTCTTACTGATATGTTATGACAAATAAAATATTTTATCTATTCAAAGCTGGTCATAACATCAGATTTCATAAACCGTTGCATAAATCGTCATTTAACGATATTAACGCCGTTTAGGCGCGTAGTATGGTTTTAAACCATATTTATGAACCAAGACTTGTTACCTACTGATTTTATAAATCATTTTAAATATTTTTACAGTAGGTATAAGTCATAAACTCAGAATCCCAAATAAATTCTCAAAACTATGTGTGAAATGACCAAAATGCCCCTACGGTGCATAGTTTGGTCTTAAAGTGTAAACCACACATATATTTGATATCCTACTGATATGATATCATAATTAAACCATTTCTACAGAATGTTTATGACCATAACATCAGTTTATTCGCAAGCTCCTTTTATAAATTGTAAAATTACCAAAATACCCTTATAAGGCATAGTTTGATTTTAAAACCTTAACGAGCATACAAGTTGATATCCTACTGATATTATAACTTGTTTAAAGTGTATTTGCAGATGGAACTTGTTCATGACTGATCCGATTACCCGTTATCGCTTATACGCGTACGGTTAGACTTACATAACTAGTTTACATAAGTTTACCGAAAAAGGGTTTAACCTTATCGTTTTGACCTCAAAATCCAGAATGTATTAGGTTTACCCATATTATACAAGTCCTAGTACTTGTTGGGTTTAAACCACATTCTATTCGGTGTACGCTTAATCTAGCGAACCTATTCCTAAGTATCGGGTCATGTCTAAAGGAACTACCTTTGACCCGTATACATTCTAATAGATAATAAATATGTTCATTCCAGACTATAGTACCCCCCAGATAATCGGACTTGGGTCAATATATTTAGACTTGCGGCTTTTTTCCAAATATAGTATTGTTGATTGGAAGCTAGCAATAAGGTAAATACTCTTGACTTATTTTAGAGTAAACTTGGGATGGCAATTATGCCTCTTGGGTCGGTTATTACACAAGTAAGTCGCCTATAATTGCGCAAAAGTGTAGGAATACAGTTTAATCCGTTTACTTGATAATTACTGTAATTGGGGGTTAATGATACCATGTCCGGACAACCTAATGGGATAATCAAGTATATAATTTCGTAATAAGAATAATCCCAAGATATATTTAAAGGATCGCCTACGGGTTATCTATATGAATAAAACTCTTTTTGAAAAACTATTTTTCCAAAGAGTCTGTTAATTGTATTTACCAGCTTTGGCTGACGTATTTTCAAAAGATTGAACAGCAGGTACCGAACCTTATTATAGGCTGGGATTACGGGTCGGCTAGAATGAAGGCTAAGGAATTTGCACTCCTGATGTTTAAGGCCTATGATGTCTAAAAGCTCTGTTTATTTGGATCCTGCCTGTGGGCTTGTATCGAACGCTTGTAATACATTTATACATTCAAGCTTTATTATAATAATTTCAATCCAATACTTCCGCTGCATAAACTTATATTGTGATAACTGTTATCCAACCGTCACGATTGTACCCTTCCGGGCCCACCGGAAATCGGGGTGTGACAAAAACTCTATCAATCTTCCTTTGTTTGTTGCCGTTATTCTTATAATAAGTGAATTTCCTGCCTTTCATCTCAAATTCTCTGAACCCATAATCATTAATAATATTATTAAAATACGAAGCACATTTTTTATTAAACTTAGAGTTCCTTCTTTCTTCCAAAAAACGAACCGCATTAAATCTCCTAAAATCACCCATCGACCCGACAAATTACCCAATATCCCCCATATATCTTCCCACAACGCTTTCTTTTGAGGGACTTTCTGTGATGCGTACACATTAATGATACTGATAGCTTTATTGCTCCCCTTCAAGACCCCCGTCATTAAAAGAAAATTAGGATGCTTGAAAGAATTTTGTACCTTGAATACGCTAGGATCCCATAAGCTGACAACCCCTCCAGATCTACCAGCTGTTGGCACATGGTACATCTCAAATTTGCCTGCTCCCAGAATTTCTCAAATTCGCCTGCTCCCCAGAATTTCTCAAATTCGATAAATGAAATGTCATTAAAATGAATTTCTTATAAAGCAATGAAATCAATCCCATGCTCCCTTTTTAAATCTTTAACCCAACCGGCTTTATTTTTCCCCCTTCCTAACCCTCTAATGTTTAAAGTAAGAAAATTCATCCAAAAACTTTTTGGATTCCTTCTTCCCTTATCGCTTCTCTAATCATATGCTCATGTCATTGAAGGTAAACTCCCATAGCGCCCCCAAGGTGGTTGTAAGGTGTGTCTCAACGTTGAAAAATTAATTTTCTCATTGACTTGTACGTTTAAATCTTCTGTCGAGTTATCATTTCTGTTCCCCTCCACTATTTCCTCTGTAAAATAACTTGTCTCATACTGCCCTCTCTCAGAAGTTCCTGTGTCTACATGTTCTTCCGACGATTCACTTTCCTCCTAGATTCCTATCGTTTCATTGAGGTCAAAAGGATCATTTTGTCTCATCCTCTTCCTGGGCCTAATAAATCCAGTAGTTTCCTCCTCTAAACTTGATTTATTTCTGGGCTTGCTATTATTTTTATAACCTTTCTTAGGCCCAACAGAAAATAAATTGCCTTTGAAGCCCAAAATTGGCTTATTAAACGTGTCTTTCATATTAGCAAAAGGCCCACCTCTCCATTCCACCTCCTCTTCTTCAACATTTAAACTTCCAGGAATCCCTATACAAGCAGTCGCCGCTACACACCTATTAATGCCCATATTACCGTTTACCTCTTCGTCACTTGCAATAGCATTAAAATCATTCTCCTCCTTAGGAATTCCAACAGGTGTCACCGGTCATCCCATCTCGGGACCATCAACGCAAACCACAGGCTTTGCCGAACACTCCTTGTCGGAACCAACCTTCTTAGGAATTCCAACAGGTGTCGTCGGACATCCATTCACGGGACCATCATCGGAAACCGCTAGCGTCGCCAGACACCCCTTGTCTGAACCATCAACTATAACCGTCGAACCAAAACCGCCAGTGTTCAAGCCGGCTTCCAGTGATCTGTCAGGTCCGATTTCTTCTGTACCGACCTAATCCACAATATCTCTTCCTACTTTCAGACCATCACCGTTCATCGAACACAAATTCTCCGAACCACATATATCACCGGAGGCACCTTTCTCTGTTTCAAAAACAACATCATCTTCCGACTGCCCATCTTGATTATCAATCGAATCCGGTATCCAATCACCCCTTTCTTCTTCGACCCATACCCTGAAACATTTGCCTTCATCAACAATAGTAACAATTTCTTCTATCCTATTACCCGAATCTGTCAGCACACCCACACTATCTGAGGTTAAAAGGTTGTCCTCCGGTTGACGTTGCGATGCATGGATAACTTTACTAAAGCATCTTCCCACTGAATCGAAGGTCTCATTACCGGACATGTGTAGAGGAACACCATGTATGTTCAACCACGCTAATCTTTCGAAGGCTGCCGCTTGAGCATTCCAAATATCCTCACCACTGAACCTCCCGAAACCAGGTGCCTCTGATCTGAAACTGTCAGCCTCATAATTTGTCTTAAAAACTACCAAAACATTCAGTCCCCCAAGGTACTTGATAGTTGAATCTCCAAACTTTGCTTCCTTTAGTAATAAGTCTAGTTTCCTGAGTATCCACAAGTCCTTTGTCTTACCTATAATAGTCTTACCACGAAGTTCAACGTAGGCTTTGGCGAACTTTGAGACCACCACTTCTTTCCTATTTGGATTTGGTTGATGTTTGCCGGTCAAAGAACGAAGGAGTTAAATCTCACTCCCTGCCCCTTGGGACCTTTATGACCAACGTCCTGATCCGTGTCGCCATTTTGCATCTGCTACTTGCCCTTCATTCCCCGACTATCCTTTCCTTCTTCATTTCCATGGAAAATCTTGCAATGTTGACAAACAATCTGAAGCTCCCCATCTGTGACACCTGTGCCTCCACGGCCATCAAACAAATACCAAATAAATGAAATATGGTATTTCATACTTGGGATTTGTATAAATATGTGTATCATTTATACTTATCGATTCTTGTCCAATTTCAAACTCTATATCGCTTTTTGGAGAATTATACGCAAACTGGTACATAAACGTAATCAGTTTAATGCAACAAATACCCCGGAACATCAATTTATGCTTAACATACCTTAAATAACCTTTACATAACTCAGAAATAAGTTTTGAAGGCTTTGGTATGGCAAAATCAAGTTTATTCGCTTACAAGGACTAAATTCGACAAACTGCGAAAGTATGCCGATTTGTACTGTAACGAACATTCCGGAACTTGATCATAAGTTAAACATACCCTAAATATCCTTTAATATATCTTAAAATGAAATCAAGCTTAACAGTGTTGGTGATGTGTCTCAGAAACTGATATGATCCTCTTGCACAAACTCACAAAAATATTGTATGTAAATATTTCTTTACTGCATTTCTTAATTTTCTCAAAATCCAAAAAGATTTTCAGTGTGTTTTAGCATAAAATTTTGAAAAAGTTAAAAAGATTTTTGACAACTGGTGTTGAAGAGCTGATTTTCAAAATTCCAAGTGCTAGACATGATGACCATGTTGTGAGGGGGAGTCTATGTTTAATCAAATGTGTTTTAATATAATTTTCAAGTGGTTCATCAGGATTATTATTGAAAAAATCTTATGTTTGATTTGAGGGAGAGTTTGAGTGGATGTATACATGTTAATGTTTAAAATTGTAAAATTTACTTTGAGGTAGAGATGGTGCAGGTTTGAGAAAATGTTGGATGTGAGCTAGATTGTTTGATCCTGAGAAGCTTATGTTTGAAAAGCCAGGTTCCGATATTTGAGAACTCTTAAGACAAAGCATGAGCCAGGCAACGATGTTGAACCTGTGAAAGCCAGACTACGATCCTGAAGCAAATGATGCTGAAGAACTGTAGGAATGCCAGCACATTGTTAAGGGGAGTCTGTTGATGTTGATTGAAAGAGTGAAGCCCAGAGACTGATAAAGACTGAAGATGCAAAGACTCGACACTTTAAGACTTGTCAACATCTGAGGGGGAGTCAGTTAGTGCATACATCTATCGACTTCGTCTTGTATCGAGTCTTATACTAGATATGTTAGATCAGGGCACGTTGTACGAGAAAATAGGAGAATTTAGAGTGTGTTTAAGGCTAGTTCGCTTGAAGAAGGCCAGTCCGCTTGAAATGACATTAGACAAGTTCAAGCGAAACCAGCATATGGTAGTTCGCTTGAACTGACACCATGACAGGTTCAAGCGAAACCCTGATGGCCTATAAATAGCCTCTCAAGCGATCTCATTTGTAACTTTTGTGATTTTGGATACCGAAGTGCTGCCGGTTTATCCAGTGATTGTACAAGCTGTAATATCAATCAGAAACATGTTTAAAGGGATTTGCTAGTTGTTTCTACATCAGTTTCTTTGTTTCCGGCACTGAAATTGATTAAAAGTCCTCTGATAGACTCATTCGGGTCTCAACACGATCCTACAATTGGTATCAGAGCTCAGGAGGAGGAGTTCTTACCGATTCAGCTCAAAATTTCTGTTTTCTACCCCTTCTTTTCAGAATTTACTAGTTTCAACGGTTAAAATTGAATCATTTTTCACAGATTGTATAAAATTGCATATTAACAAACCCTTGATAGTTTCAGCCTAAAATCCGGTGTAAAAATGCTAAAAATGGACTGATAATGTGGTTTCGCTTGAAATTGTTCTGAGTTCGCTTGAAATTTGAGGTTTCGCTTCAAATTGTTCTGAGTTCGCTTGAAATTTGAGGTTTCGCTTCAAATTGTTCTAAGGTAGCTTGAAATTTGAGGTTTCGCTTCAAATTGTTCTGAGTTCGCTTGAAATTGAATTGTTTGATAGTTCGCTTGAAGGTGAATTGTTTGGTATTTTGCTTGAAATTATTGGTAATTCGCTTGAACAGGGTATCTCGCTTGAAATTTGCTGTTTTTGAAAAACGTGTTGTCAATACATGGATTCTGAATTCTACAACGCATTTGCTACTCTGACTACTCCAGCTACTGTGGTTCAAAAGATGAACATGGAAATGAAACAGGAACGTTGCAAAAACCCCCCAAAGCTTATGAACATTGAAGAATACCATGGCTGGAAAGAAAGATTTGAAAACTGGGTTCAGGCAAACCATCTGAAAGCTTGGGAAAGCATTGAAACTGAATATGTTAGACCTCAGAACGCTATGAGAGTTGATAAGATTATATCAGAATTTTCAAACACGGAGAGGGAATGTTACAAAGGAGAGAAAATGATGATAAGTCTGTTACAACAAGCTGTTAAAGAAGACATATTTGTGTTGCTTCAACATAATGGAACTGCGTTTTCGATTTGGGAAGCATTAAAGAAAAAGTTTGAAGGAAGTACTGAGATGTTACAGAGTAAAGCTTCTTTGCTGAAAAAAGAATTTCAATTGTTCACGAGTATGCCAGGGGAAACTACAAAGAGTATCATAGAAAGATATTGCCATCTTTTGCGTAACATGTCTTTGCTGAAAATCACTAAAACTCCAGCAGAATGGGTCGAGAAATTAGCTGATGCTTTACCTCAAAAAGAATGGGGTACATATCTCATGATTCTGAAGAATACAGGAGTGTTTAGTAGATTATCAATTGCACAATTCATTGAAAAGCTTGAAGGTCAAGATCTTGAACAACAGAAAATTGCAAGAATGAATAGTTCAAATGCTCAACAAGACATCAAGTTATATTACAAAGGTGATGTTGAGAAAGTTGAAGCAAGTCCAAAGATCCAAACCGCATTTAGTGCAGGAAACTCATCTGGATCAGGCAGTCAAAGTACAGTTAACACTAGAGGATTTTCAACAGTTAATCCTCCAAGTATTCAAAATGCAAGTGTTGGAAATGGGCATATGATTCAGTGCAATGTGGCATTGCATCTTCAAAATGGTCAAAACTTTTCAGAAGAAGTTGTGAAAAATCATATGGCATTGCTGATTACAGCGTTGGAATCTTACGAAGGATTGATTGCTGGAAGAATTGGTAATCCAATGCTAACAAAGGAAGATTACGACCAGATTGATGCAGAAGAATTGGAGCTTATGGATATTAAATGGGCTTTATCAAGTGTTCTAAGAAGGGCTGAAAAGTTTAAAATGATTACACGAAGAAATGATTTATTGGATGCTCATCTTTCAGCTTTAGGTTTTGACAAATCTAAAGTTACTTGTTTTAAATGCAGGGAAAAAGGTTATTTCAAAAGAGAGTGCAAGAATCAGGAGCCGAGAGGAGCAAAGGATCGTTTTGGAAAAGATGATTACTATAAGAAGTCCATATATCAACAAACCACTTATCAACTGCATCAACAAAAGGATTCTCAAACAACACATGGAAAAATGATCGAAGATGCAAACAAAAGAGCTTACTATGGCATCATTGATCAAGATGACGAGAAAATGGCTGAAGGTTTTAGCTGGGATAAGTATATTCCAGCTGATCCCAATGTTAAAGCTTTTATTGCTCAGATTATTCAAAAACCATATTTGGTGAAAGAATGGATGGCTGTGTTATCTGATGATGAAGAAAAAGATGAAGAATTTGTTTCCACTGAAAATAATTCAACAGATAACAGTGATGATGAAGAGCTTGAACAGATAAATATTGGAAAAACTCATTTATCTTCTGACAGTTTTGAATTTTATTTTGCAGATAAGTTGAAGAAACTCAAAGAGAGACAAGCTGCAAAAGAAACAAAAGAAATTAAAATTGTTGAGAAGATTGTTGAGATAGAAAAGTTAGTTGAAGTAGAGAAGATAGTAGAGATCGAAAAGATTGTTGAAGTCACAAAACCCTGTCTTACTTGTTTAGAGTCATGTAAACAATGTATAGAAAAAGATGAGAAGTTTAGTGAGTTAGAAAAATTGAAAGAACAGTTGTTGTTTGATGTGAAGAATTTGAAAGAGTCATATGATGTGCTAAACAGAACAGTGACTAGTTTACAGAAAACAAACACAGAAAGAGAAGCTGCTTTGAAGATGATGAATGCTACCATGATGTCAAAGCAGAAAGAGATAAATTTCTACATTGAAGAATGCGCGAAATGGAAGAAAGAATTGGATAGTGAAGCAACCGAGAATGAAAGAATCAGACGATTGCTGCGAAGTTATACAAGTTGTGATTACATAATTGATAGAATTTATCCTACTGTTGCAGGTTTTGAGGCGTTTAAAGACGAAGACAAGAAGTCAAAGATGAAAACGGATACTGGTAAGAAACAGAGTGTCTGTTATAATAAGTGTCCGCCTCCAATTTGGGAAGGGTATTCGCCTAGAAAACCGAATGAGGAACAAGTCCAAAAGGCAGTTAATCTAAAGTTAGAGTCCGAGTTAATCGATGTATTACCAGACAACATTGACGTCACGTTCACAGCGTCCGACACAGATCTTGAGTCCGAATTAATAAAAAGAATGGTCGATCAGGTGTTGGATAGAGATGAGGAGTCAGAGTTAAAATCCGAGTCCGAAAGTTCGTGTCAGTCTGTCGGAAGTTCGAGTTCGTCCGAAAAGAGTTCAAAATCATCGGGAAAACGGGTTTATAGTAAAGAATTTTTGTTGTCAAAATCTAATTTGTATGACGAAACATTTGAAGTTGCATATACTTTGAATGATTCTGACAAATTATATTTTGATAAAGAGTTTTCAATAAGAAATGTTTGTTTTGACATGATCAAAAAGGTTTTCAAAATGACAGAAATTAATATTTCTGAAATAAAAGATTTAAATCTTACTGGAAAACCTAAGAAATACACTTCAAGAGTTCAACAACGTTTAAACAAGAAAAAGAGTTACAATTCTGGTTCTGGTTTTCAAAAGAAATCAAACCAAAATGGTAACTACAAAAAGAAAGGTCTTGGTTTTATTCCACCAGAAAACTATAAAAATGAAAAATTTTCTAAAACATATACAAAATTTGTTTCAAGTCCATCTGCTGAAGAGGAGAAGCAGAGCTCATTTTGGAGACAATCAAATCAAGAATTTTTTGCTGAAAAGAAGAATGAAGATCATCAGAGGAGAGAGACTAGAACCTGTTTTAGATGCAATGAAGTTGGTCACATTGCATGGAACTGTCCCAGAGCAACTAAGACAAAACAGGGAGTCTCAGAAAAATTAAAAGAAGTAGTTGTTGATAAAACCGAACCACCAACTGAGAAATTTAAAGTGTTTAAAAATTCTACATATGAAGTTGGTGAATGTTCAAAAAGGTTTTACAGAAGAAGTATGAAGCTTGACAACCAAAAATGGGTTGTTAAGAAATCTGAGGAGAAAACTGGTGATGAATCTGATTCCACAAAATCAGAGGAGCCACAATTTGATGAGAGTGTTGAAAACTCAGTTCCTTCAATGGATGATGAGAACTTTCCACCATTGCGAACTGAGAATTTTAAACAAAAGATTGGGAAGGTTGAAATCTCAAATCAGTTTTATTCTGAGAAGGATAATTTTGATGTTGAGAAAGCGTTTAATAAAAATGTGAAGAACATTTTCGGAAAGATGGTTGATGGAAAGGTTAAAGGGGTTAAAGACTTTTACGCTAAAAAGAAAGCAACTTATATCCCAACTGAATCTGAATTGAAAACACCCAAGGCTGGTCAGGCTTGGGTGGATATTTTCTTTCATTGAAAAATCTGACTATGCCGGAGATCCCAAGTTTGTAATCGTGGATCAGGAATCGGCATCTTTCTTGATAAAATATGTTTGTGTGAAATAGTCTTAAAAGTGTTAAATTTTACAGGTTGTGCTTTGCTGGAGCTTCCAGGTTGGTAAGTGCGAAGCAGGAATCGGCATCTTGATTGGTAAAATGATTTGTGTAGATGTTTTATTCCTACATATGGTTATATGATTTGGATATTTTTACAAGTGGTAAGAGGTTGGATCTTACAAGTGATTCGTCAAGGTCATTAGTTTGAACTTGATGTAATCCTCATATATGTGATTGAATGAACAAGATGATGAACCCGATCCTGCAAGTGGTTAAAACAAAACCTATTTTCCGGAAAAATCATTTTGATTAAAACAAACTTAAGTGTTTTGAAATCATAATGTGAAAATGGTTTGTTGAAAGGGGGAGTTCTGATTGTTTATGCCAAGTGAATGGCGAATTGAGGTGATCTGATATCAGTTGTCAACTTTTTGTATAGTTGTTTTTTAAATTTTTTTTAAATGTGTTTGCATTTTAGGGGGAGTAGAAATTTCAGAAAATACAAAAACATTTGAAAATTTGAAAAAGACAAAAAGATGATAAAATCAAAAATGAGTTTTGTTGTGAAATAGAGGAAATGATAGTACATCAGTGGACTGTCACAACATGCTAAAGAAATGTAAAGTTAAAATGTGATAAACAATCTCACTGCGGATATGCCAGTAGGTTTTTGCACATTAAGTAGATTGTGACGAGATATAAACCTAAAATCAAACTTGCTTATATCATGGGGAACAACTTCTTGGATATATGGGTAACCCCCGAAATCTTGTTTGAAAGGTCCCTCTTTCTGAGATACTAGGTCTTTATGCTCAGTGATATCTGGGGTATTATCCTGGGACTTCTGATTTTGCGGAAGCAATGGCCTAGTCCTCGGAGAATACTTTCCGCTTGCTTGAAACATAGCGCTGCCCTCAGCAAATTGATGAAACAATAAAATTGATAGTCATTGCTGTTGAAGAAAAGATCCTCTAAAGGGGACACACCAAAAGTCGAAGCCGTCATCTCTCTGCATATATGGAAGTATCGACCTGAGCTCTCACGGCCCACCCACGCAATTTAACCCCTTTACAGATATCATCTGTGGTATACTCACCTGTAAGACTGAATATTGGGATCTGGATACGGGAGTATATTCAAGTAGTGGGACATGCGATTGAGTTTAAGTACTTAAGATATTAACATCGTATCTCGAAGCAGTTGAACATTGTGTGGAAATTTAAGTGGATCAGTATACTGACAATCTAGGTGAATTGTTTAGAACTTAAAATGAAATCAAGCTTAACGGTGTTGGTGATATGTCTCAGAAACTGATATGATCCTCTTGCACAAACTCACAAAAATATTGTATGTAAATATTTTTCTTTACTGCATTTCTTAATTTTCTCAAAATCCAAAAAGATTTTCAGTGTGTTTTAGCATAAAATTTTGAAAAAGTTAAAAAGATTTTTGACAACTGGTGTTGAAGAGCTGATTTTCAAAATTCCAAGTGCTAGACATGATGACCATGTTGTGAGGGGGAGTCTATGTTTAATCAAATGTGTTTTAATATAATTTTCAAGTGGTTCATCAGGATTATTATTGATAAAATCTTATGTTTGATTTGAGGGAGAGTTTGAGTGGATGTATACATGTTAATGTTTAAAATTGTAAAATTTACTTTGAGGTAGAGATGGTGCAGGTTTGAGAAAATGCTGGATGTGAGCTAGATTGTTTGATCCTGAGAAGCTTATGTTTGAAAAGCCAGGTTCCGATATTTGAGAACTCTTAAGACAAAGCATGAGCCAGGCAACGATGTTGAACATGTGAAAGCCAGACTACGATCCTGAAGCAAATGATGCTGAAGAACTGTAGGAATGCCAGCACATTGTTAAGGGGAGTCTGTTGATGTTGATTGAAAGAGTGAAGCCTTGAGACTGATAAAGACTGAAGATGCAAAGACTCGACACTTTAAGACTTGTCAACATCTGAGGGGGAGTCAGTTAGTGCATACATCTGTCGAATTCGTCTTGTATCGAGTCTTATACTAGATATGTTAGATCAGGGCACGTTGTACGAGAAAATAGGAGAATTTAGAGTGTGTTTAAGGCTAGTTCGCTTGAAGAAGGCCAGTCCGCTTGAAATGACATTAGACAAGTTCAAGCGAAACCAGCATATGGTAGTTCGCTTGAACTGACACCATGACAGGTTCAAGCGAAACCCTGATGGCCTATAAATAGCCTCTCAAGCGATCTCATTTGTAAGTTTTGTGATTTTGGATACCGAAGTGCTGCCGGTTTATCCAGTGATTATACAAGCTGTAATATCAATCAGAAACATGTTTAAAGGGATTTGCTAGCTGTTTCTACATCAGTTTCTTTGTTTCCGCCACTGAAATTGATTAAAACTCCTCTGATAGACTCATTCGGGTCTCAACACGATCCTAAAATAGGACTAGTTAAGCGGTCCGAACGCGTTTTACGCGAACGACGCTTTAAAGTAGCATAAGCTACCTAAACGAGTCGTAATGGGTCGTAAGCACGTAGGATAGGTTCCGTTTAAGAATGTGAGCTTTGTTAAACCATATTACATGAGTTCCTACACTCATTTGGTTTACGAAACCTCATTCTACCCGATCCTCTAAATAGGTCCGTTTATTAACGTAGTTACCTATATTAGGTGCCGTTTGATTCCGTGATCTTCTAGCATTCCTTGGTGGTTATCCGACGACTATTGAGCAATCTCAAGTGAGTACATAGTCCCCTCTTTTACTGTTTTCAAACATTTTGGGGTGAAACACATGTGCCTACTTGTTACTTTCGTGCTTTCCATGTTTTCATATCATATACTTGCTATGTTCATTAGTACACTATTAGTACATGATTTCATTATGTTCATGCTATGTATGTCCTTTGTTGCATACTTAGTACATTATTTTATATTACATTTTATGCTATGTATGTCCATTTAGTGCATACGTAGTACATTATTTTACATTACATTTTATGCTATGTATGTCCATTTAGCGCATACTTAGTATATTATTTTACATTACATTACATTTTATGCTATGTATGTCCATTTAGTGCATACGTAGTACATTATTTTTACATTACATTACATTTTATGCTATGTATGTCCATTTAGCGCATACTTAGTACATTATTTTACATTACATTTTATGCTATGTATGTCCATTTAGTGCATACGTAGTACATTATTTTACATTACATTTTTTGCTATGTATGTCCATTTAGCGCATACTTAGTACATTATTTTACATTACATTTTATGCTATGTATGTCCATTTAGTGCATACTTAGTGCATTGTTTTACCTCACGTCACATGTTATGTATGTTCATTTGTTGCATACTTAGTACATTTTTTTTACATCACATGCTTACATTTTGGTATGACATTTGGTTTATTTAAATGGGACCAAAATACATTCATTAACATTGATCATGCCGTTTGTTAGTAGGTAGTGGTACCATAGGAATTGACAACTCCCGTTCCTGACATCTTAGGTATGTTTGGATGGAAGGAATGACCGAATTCGATAAACATAACACAGATAAACCTTGAAATTCGTTTAGGGGTTTATCGCCACAGTCCCAAGGCTTGGATGTATGCATTTTCACAGTACTGCAAAGATGTTTGTATCAGTATAGCATGCATTTATTCCACAAAACATAACTTTGATTTAAACCATGTTTTACTTCAATACCTTGTTTTTGTGCATTTTACCTATGGTTTAGTTGACATATTTCACTTACTATACATGATATTTTGGATACATATTACATGATTTACATTAGACATAAACATTTTGACATTGATATACACAATTCATGATTTACATTAGACATAAACATTTTGACATTGATATACACGATTCATGATTTACATTAGACATAGACATTGGACATGGTTTTCACATAAACATTTTGACATTTGATTATACATAAACATTTTTACATTGGTGGTTTGTTTGGGTAAGTGATTTGAGTAACGAGGCGTGTGTAATATGATACAAGCATGGTGGATACGCCGCTGGTACTTCCTATATATAAGTGCTTGTATGATATTACATGTCGTAGCATTATTTAAATCATTTCAATTTAGACATATTCGATTTTACTTAAACAACTTATTTTCACAAGATATTGTTTTACAAAAATAGTTTATTTTATTTAACTCATTTTACTTGGTTATTAAATTAACCACACACCTTTCTTTTATATAATCTGTTTTCTTATCGAAATTTCATATGATTTATAAAAGAAAACACTAAACAAGATTCATGACTAAATTTTATTAAACATTTCTTTAAACTCAAGTCATGAATCCTATTTTCACAAAACCTATGTATCTCACAGGCATTTTTATGCTGACGTACCTATTTTCACACGTGTTTCAGGATATGAGGCATAGGATTAATCAAGATACACTTAGGTGGACTTGGCCTTAGCGACATTAAAAGATGCAAGACTAGTTAATTATGTTATGATTCTTTGTTGTTAAGACATTGTAACTCTTTTAATCAATAAAACAAAATTTCAAATTTCCATGTGTTATGAAACAATGATTCTGTTACAACACTCCCCGACGTTTCCACCACGATTTGTTGTTTTACGTGGTCGGGGTGTGACAGAAAAGTTGGTATCAGAGCTCATGGTTATAGGGAATTAGGTTATTAGTGATGCTTTGACCTAGTCTATAACCTTCCTAGGACCCCAACGCGAGTTCACTTGCGTTTAGTCATAAAACAATACCGTCACCTATCCTTAGGCGACAACCAAAACAAGAACACAAATTTTGAATCTGCTTCGAAAACCAATCATCTGTTCTAGGATGATTGATTACTAGGTTTTGAACCCTCTAAGTTTTCAAAAATCTCATCAAAGATGGGTCTTATAATATGAACACGTGCAATCTGGAAGGGTGGATGCATGTACTCTGAGTTTTCTGTCTAAGGCTAGAGTGCTCGTACAAATCCACATAATCGGACCAGTCACTCTTCTGGGAACTCTTGGGGTGAGTGTCCACTTATAGGCTAAAGCATGTCTTCACGATACATTATTATGACCCGCTTACTTTGATTAGTCACAATCTCATTTGTTTGCCTTAGGTAACAAACAAATGATCGCAATTTTTATGCATTGCCATTCTGTTTTGTTTATCCGATGACATTTCACTTGTTTCCTCCTGTGTCTTTCACTTCCTCCAGAATGTCTCTTCATCGCAGCAACACTCAAATGTCTGAGCAAACTGCCAAATTTGCCCAGTAAATAGGCGAAATAATCCTGAAGTCTGTGGATTTAGGTATCGCCATGTCTTGTCTCAATAATAAAGCCACTCAAGAAGCAACGAAGGAAGCAGAAGCCAAGCCTTCGAAAAGAACAAGGAAGCTTAAAGCTTCAAAGAATTCTCCAGTCATTGCACCAAATCAAGCAGAACCTAGCCAGGTGGCAGCACCACCACTTAGAAGCGGTACAAGGGAACTACTCCACGGTGCAATCGATGCAACTGTCATCATCTGCCTCAGTTACCTTGTTCCAAATGTACCCATTGTGGACGATGGGGACATTTGGTCGGCATATGCCACTTTGCTATCCAAAACAAAGCTGTTGCAAATCTTGCTGCAACTCAGCTCCAAGCCAACCCGGCTCAAGCTCGCTTTCCACGTGGATCGTGCTACAACTGTGGCGAGACGAGCCATTTCAGAAGCAAATGCCCAAAGATTGTCAATGCAAATCCAACCCACGAATGAGCATTTGGCTGATCAGAAGAAGCTGCTGCTTTAAATGATCTGAACTTTCATGCTTTGTATCTTTTGTTGAACCCGGAAACAACTTGTTTTGTTTATAAATAAATGGTTGTTCACAATTCTGATATACAAGTGTAGTTACATGTGTGTATGGCATTCCTCTATGATACCTACAACAAGGAACTGTGTTCTTACAAACTACTCTTGTGGTTCTCCCATTTTAAGTGATCGCTCATAATTCCCTCGAAATTCTAAAGTACTCATTTCGTTCTAAGAAACGAAGTACAGGAAATAAAGTGACATTATGAGTAATTGTGCTTTTTCACATCTGTACCTTTAAATCCTTGGTTAGAAAACTAAGGTATTTTTTCAATCTCATACCCATATCATTTCACTCTGGTTTTCATAACAATATACCTAGTATATATTCGTTTTCAAAAACAACCTTCATGATTTCAAAATATTTCATGTAACTTGCAAACAGTTTTAACACAGTATATTTATCAAATGCATGACTTCAAAAGCATTGACTACGTTTTCAAAAACAACCTTCATGATTTCAAAATATTTCATGTAACTTGCATACAGTTTTAACACAATATATTTATCAAATGCATGAATTCAAAAGCATTAACTACGTTTTCAAAAACAACCTTCATAATTTCAAAATGTTCCATATAGTCTGGAAACATTTTTAACATAGTATATCTACTTAATATATCAAGTGCATGATTTCAAAAGCATCATTCATGTTTTCAAAAACCCTATACATAATTTCAAAATTCATCTCGCATGATTTTAAAGCATATTATACTTATCTAGTACACCTACTTTATAATTTCAAAAGTATTATGTAAGGTTTCAAAAACATTAAACACATTTCTAAAAGAAACCCAATGCATAGTTTTCAAAAACATTTTTCTCATACATTGACTTAACCTTCAAATCTGCTTCATATGTCACCTTGGCATATCTAGCATCTCAACTTCATGAGCATTTTACCTCATGTTTTGACTTAAGCACGTCTAGTGCAAGGGTTCGAGGCGTCTCCCGCTATTCGAATTCTAAAAGTCCATATGGGATCTCCTTGCCTTCACAATTAGATCCTGGTGGATGTTTATTGTTCAAATCAGAGTCCTTAATTGGATTCCTTGTGTACCTTAATTCGAACATTTCGATTCCTTATAATCGAAATCGAATTTTTTTTAAATCTTTCTATCTTCATAGTTAGATTCTTGAAAATATTTAAAGTGCCAATCAAAATCCACGAATTGGATACCTGGTGTGCTTTAAATACATGTGCACAATTAACGAAAGAAATTAACAAAATGATAACAAATAAAAAATCAAAATAAACAATTATGTGATTTTGTGATTATGTGATTATGTGTTTACTTTTTATGCATTTTGTGTTTTTGTTTTCATTATCCAAATCCTCGTAGAATCTTCCGTATCTTCATGTGAAAGATTCACAGTATGATATCCAAAGGTGCTACCCTAAATCCTTAATGGGCTTCTACGTAAACGTTAAGACCCTTGGATTATATGGTACCATCCCATCTTTCAAAGAGACCCCTTTGAGTGGTCTAAGTAAAAAAGATTGATTTAGAATTTGGTTAAGAATGACATGTGGTGATATAGCTGAACAGACTCCTTGGTAATCTATTTAAATCATCTATTAATTTAATTAAAAGGACCCTAGGATGGTCTAGTCACACTCATCACAGGTTTGTTCATTTGGTTTTTCCCCTACACATTATAAAATACACTGTGTGAACTATACAAGGAATTACGTAATTATGGACGAGTACATAATTATGAAATTCAGTGCACAGGAACCCAGTAAAATTTATTATGTGTAAGAACCGATAGTGGCAACCATAACGAAATGTGAACAATGTAATGGAGGTACGGTGGACGCACCAATAACGCTTTATATACTTGTATATAAGTATCCCTCCCACATTGCAAGCATGATGTTATTTAAAGTTACTAGAAGTTCAGGACTCTAACCAGTGTTGTTTGATCTTTTCAACTTCATGTTTCAAGCTCTCACAAGTTTCCTCTAAAATAAATTTTGGGACGAAATTTCCTGAAGTAGGGGAGACTGTGACACCTGTGCCTCCACGGCCATCAACCAAATACCAAATCAATGAAATATTGTATTTCATACTTGGGATTTGTATAAATATGTGTATCATTTGCACATATCGATTCTTGTCCAATTTCAAACTCTATATCGCTTTTTGGAGAATTATACGCAAACTGGTACGTAAACGTAATCAGTTTAACGCAAAAAATACTCCGGAACATTAATTTATGCGTAACATAACTTAAATAACCTTTACATAACTTAGAAATAAGTTTTGAAGGCTTTGGTATGGCAAAATCAAGTTTATTCGCTTACAGGGACTAAATTCGACAAACTGTGAAAGTATGCCGATTTGTACTGTAACAAACATTCCGGAACTTGATCATAAGTTAAACATACCCTAAATATCCATTAAATAGCTTAGAAATAGGCTTTGAGGGGTTCGGTATGCTAAAATAAACTTTTTGGTCATTCAGGGACTAAAAGCGTCAAAAAGTGCATAAGTTTGCATTTTCGCGCATAACTTACGTTCTGAATACGTCCGAACATCCAAAAATTTATGTAAGCATTAAAATATTTTATTTTAGTGTTTGGCATAAGAAAAATCCATTCGTCGCGCAATTTGGATCGTTTTTCGCGTTCGTGCGCGTTTCGTCGTAATTAAGCAAATATCGCGATCGTACAACCAAATGAACCGACATCCGGCATATTTTTGAGCATGTTTCATGTCCACTTTGTTTAGGCATCATTGTAGGGCCTTGAAAATGGCTTAATGGGCCTTAAATGGGTCAAAATGGGGCTTAAACACTTGCAAGGACCAAAACTGCAATTTATGAAACTGTTGCTGAACTGTAGATCTCAGGCGGCCCGCGTAAGCTTCTCCCTTACTCTTACGCGGCCCGTGTGAGCATGTCAGACCTGCAAAAATCATTTTAAAGCCTGTTTCCAGCTGTTCCAGCTGATTAGGGGCTTTGCAAATGGTATTTTTGAATCTATGGGCTCCCATGGTTTCACAAAACAAGGGGCACACTTGGACGCCCGAGATTGAAGCTCGTTTTACGAGGAATGATCTTAACGGCTATCCGAAAACTATAAATACCACACCCCTTTGCTTCAAAACCCACATTTGATCTGAGATTTCTCTAAGTTGAGGTGATTATTCACAACATACCTGAGAATACTTGGAATCAAATCTCTTTGGACCCTTTGTAAGTCCTCTTTCATTCTTTTATGCGTTTTTAGCTTAAAAGTCAAACTGAGTTTGACTTTCTACATTGACCAGTTTATGGTCAACACGAAGTTCGTTTGAACTTCATAACGTGAGCGTAATCACGATGGTTATAGTCCCTAGTGACTATACCTACTGATTACCACGTTATCTAGGCTTATTGACGAGTCGTAGTTTCGGCCAAAATGCGTATTCTTGCGTATTTTGTAACCAAACTACTTTTAGGTATCAAAACCGTTTGTTTTGATACCAAACCTGTTTTCTAAATTCGTTAAACATGTTTTAACATGTTTAGCTCATCACTTTAGGTTTAGTGCTTATGTAGGGTCGTAAGGTAAGCGATCTAAACAATCGCTTATACTTTCGAACCCGACCCGTTTGGTCGATCATTAGGATCCGACCAAACACATTAGGTGACCATAGTTGTATAGGTAATAACCTTCCGAGGTTATACCTTATGGTCACTTCGTTTAAGTAGTTGTATGATAGGTAGTTTATATGCCTTAGGAAAAATTACCAAAATGCCTTTTTACGCCAAAATTCATTTTAAGCATATGTAACATAAATTTTGAGATCTAAACTGATTAGGAAACAATATTAGACATGTTAAGGCATATTTTACTTATCATAGAACTAGTTAGGCGGTCCGAACGCGTTTTACGCGAATGACGCGTTAAAGTAGCATAAGCTACCTAAACGAGTCGTAATGGGTCGTAAGCACTTAGGATAGGTTCCGTTTTAGAATGTGAGCTTTGTTAAACCATATTACATGAGTTCCTACACTTATTTGGTTTACGAAACCTCATTCTACCCGATCCTCCGAATAGGTCCGTTTATTAACGTAGTTACCTATATTAGGTGCCGTTTGATTCCGTGATCTTCTAGCATTGTTTGGTGGTTATCCTACGACTATTGAGCAATCTCAAGTGAGTACATATTCCCCTCTTTTTTTGTTTTTCAAACATTTTGGGGTGAAACACATGTGCCTACTTGTTACTTTCGTGCTTTCCATGTTTTCATATCATATACTTGCTATGTTCATTAGTACACTATTAGTACATGATTTCATTATGTTCATGCTATGTATGTCCATTGTTGCATACTTAGTACATTATTTTACATTACATTTTATGCTATGTATGTCCATTTAGTGCATACGTAGTACATTATTTTACATTACATTTTATGCTATGTATGTCCATTTAGCGCATACTTAGTACATTATTTTACATTACATTACATTTTATGCTATGTATGTCCATTTAGTGCATACGTAGTACATTATTTTACATTACATTTTATGCTATGTATGTCCATTTAGCGCATACTTAGTACATTATTTTACATTACATTTTATGCTATGTATGTCCATTTAGTGCATACTTAGTGCATTGTTTTACCTTACGTCACATGCTATGTATGTTCATTTGTTGCATACTTAGTACATTTGTTTTACATCACATGCTTACATTTTGGTATGACATTTGGTTTATTTAAATGGGACCAAAATACATTCATTAACATTGATCACGCCGTTCGTTAGTAGGTAGTGGTACCATAGGAATTGATAACTCTCGTTCCTGACATCCTAGGTATGTTTGGATGGAAGGAATGACCGAATTCGATAAACATAACACAGATAAACCTTTAAATTCGTTTAGGGGTTTATCGCCACAGTCCCAAGGCTTGGATGTATGCATTTTCACAGTACTGCAAAGATGTTTGTATCAGTATAGCATGCATTTATTCCACAAAACATAACTTTGATTTAAACCATGTTTTACTTCAATACCTTGTTTTTGTGCATTTTACCTATGGTTTAGTTGACATATTTCACTTACCATACATGATATTTTGGATACATATTACATGATTTACATTAGACATAAACATTTTGACATTGATATACACAATTCATTATTTACATTAGACATAAACATTTTGACATTGATATACACAATTCATGATTTACATTAGACATAGACATTAGACATGGTTTTCACATAAACATTTTGACATTTGATTATACATAAACATTTTTACATTGGTGGTTTGTTTGGGTAAGTGATTTGAGTAACGAGGCGTGTGTAATATGATACAAGCATGGTGGATACGCCGCTGGTACTTCCTATATATAAGTGCTTGTATGATATCACATGTCGTAGCGTTATTTAAATCATTTCAATTTAGACATATTAGATTTTACATAAACAACTTATTTTCACAAGATATTGTTTTACAAAAACAGTTTATTTTATTTAACTCATTTTACTTGGTTATTAAATTAACCACACACCTTTCTTTTATATAATCTGTTTTCTTATCGAATTTTCATACGATTTATAAAAGAAAACACTAAACAAGATTCATGACTAAATTTTATTAAACATTTCTTTAAACTCAAGTCATGAATCCTATTTTCACAAAACCTATGTATCTCACAGGCATTTTATGCTGACGTACCTATTTTCACACGTGTTTCCAGATACGAGGCATAGGATTAATCAAGATACACTTAGGTGGACTTGGGCCTTAGCAACATTAAAAGATGCAAGACTAGTTAATTATGTTATGATTCTTTGTTGTTAAGACATTGTAACTCTTTTAATCAATAAAACAAAATTTCAAATTTCCATGTGTTATGAAACAATGATTCTGTTATAACACTCCCCGACGTTTCCGCCACGATTTGTTGTTTTACGTGGTCGGGGTGTGACACCATCCATGAATTACTGCATCGATTTTTCCAAAACCGTCGCATCCTTCACCCCCCGTGAAACTAATAAAGCCGAATCGGAAACCGTGTTTGTTCCTTTTCCTTGCCACATACACTCCTACAATCTTCCCGAAGACTCCTAAAGATTCCTCTAAATCCTTCGAACTGCACCCCTTCGGGAGCCTAGCCATGTAGAACTTCGTAATCCCTCCTGAACCCCTCTCGTTTCTGAAAACATCGCCTGGTCCTGATTGCCGGATATCCATATCCCTATCATCACTTTATTGATAAAAATATTTACAATCTAGGGTGGAGATACAATAGGAAGTTTATTTGGCTAGGAAGGCTAGGAAGTGATCTTGACCATCCATTTAGTTAATCAAGGGCTAAGATTAAATTAGGGAAATTGAAGGGAAAAAAATAGGCGCGTGAGTTTGTTTAGGGGCATTCTAGTCAATCCAAGCCAATAGTTTCTTTCTCCTCCAATTCCCCCCCATTTTTTAAACGTTAATAACTCTTTCATACGACATTATTTTTTTATAAAAATTGCACCAAAAAAACGAGTGTTTTTTATCTTTAAAACGAGTATACTATTGCTATATTTTAAAAAAAAAATTTAAAACCCAGTTGCGTAAAACGCAATAGAAAAACCCCCAGTTACGTAAAACGCAATGAAAAAAAAACCTAAAAAATGACATTTTTCTAAAACGCAATGCTCAAAAAACACAAAGAAATGACTTATTTGTAAAACGCAATAGCCAGAAAACACAAAGAAATGTCTTATTTCTAAAACGCAATAGCCTAAAAACTCAAAAGAAAATGTACTTTCTGAAACGCAATGGACTGAAAACACATAAAAAAGTGTTTTTACCTAAAACGCAATGCACCAAAAACACAAAGAAATGTCTTATTTGTAAAACGCAATGGCTAGAAAACACTTAAAAATGACTCATTCTAAAACGCAATTGCCTAAAAAAACAAAAGAAAGTGTTCACTGTAAAACGCAATGGACTGAAAACACCTAAAAATGTGTTTTACCTAAAACGCAATGACTAAAAACACTTCAAAAATGTGTTTTACCTAAAACGCAATGACTAAAAACACTTAAAAATGTGTTTTTTTCTAAAACGCAATAGCCAGAAAACACATAAAACTCTCTTATTTCTAAAACGCAATGGACACATAAAACTGTCTGTGAACTGTCTGTGAATTGTCTGTGAACTGTCTAAAACGCAACAGCTCAACCCCAGCCAGGGGCTGCCGCCCCTGGGACCCCGCTACCAGGGGCGCTGCCCCCGGACCCCTGCCAAGATCGTAAAACGCAATGAATAAATCAAAAACCCAGATCGTAAAAATGAAATTAAAGAATTTCTTACATGGATCGAAGTGATTTCTTCAACAATTGACGAATTTTGAATGATTGAAACACTTATCAGCGCTCGAATCGAGTGATTATCTCCAAAATCCCCCGAAAAAACGAGATTTTTTATGCAATTAAACTGGGTTTTCTTCAAAAAAGCTGAAGAACACGTTGATCGGGTGTTTGAATCATTGATTGATGATGGAAATCGCACTATAATGTAGTGATTATTGAGATAGAAAGTGAAGAAATGGTTGAAGATGGTGAGTTTTGAAAATGGTGGGTTTTGAAGTTACTGGGTTTTGAAAAGGAAGAAGAAATTGTTGGATTGACTAAAATACATTTTTTCTTTATTTTAAATGTTGCGATATGTCTTAATCCTAGCCAAAATAAACTTCATATTTGATCTTTTCCCTTACAATGTATTCCAATTTAATAATTGACCACTGTTTGTCGTTCAAACAAATATTAATTTATTTTGGTAGATGCAACAGCTCAGCTACTCACATAAATAATTACATAATTCGTTAAATATTGCTTCAAAACGCACACTTTAGTGTTGACCCACAATGCACAGACACATAAAATTGGCCAAATAAAAGATGGGCATAGCCACTTAGGCTATAGCCTAGTGGTGGTAAAGAAGATTTATCTCTTATGGGAAGATCATGTTTCAATCCTTAGAATGTGTAACTATTTAAAGGGAAAAATTATCCATTCAAAAAAAAAAAAGGCCAGGACTTTAATTATGGATACATTATTTAATTTATCGTGTTTTTATGACGTTTTTATCGTATTTTTGTGACGTTTTTCTATGATGTTTTAAGGTGTTCCGTGGGGTTTAGAAAAACACCATAATAATATCTAGTTTCAAAGAGACCATAAATTTTTCTAGTTGATATTTTTACAAAAAAAAACATCATGAAACAGACTTAAACACCATGAATTAAAAAAAACTAGTTAACACGTCATTTTTATTATTTTTATATTGTAATAGTGTACTTATATTAAAGATAAAAAAACACTCGTCATTATGGTTTAGTTTTAAAGAAACAATAACGCATAAAAAGTTATGGACGTTTCAAAAAAGGGAGGAAACTAACATGTGTCTTGCATGTGAATGTTCTTAGCAATGTGAGTAGTATGTGTGTGGCTTTTTGACCCTTTTACCTTTACCCCCTTGGTCCTCTTCTTGGACACATGAAACTAGGGAAGAGCGTGGTATCGGTATCGAAAATTATCGTAAAAACTGGGTACCGGTATCGAAAATCTCCAGTACGGTGCCGATATTTGAATGTAAATATCGATATTTTGCCGGTAACGGTTCCGATACCGAAAATGCCAAAAAGTGGGTATCGGTACTGGTGCAAAAAAAAACCGATACAGGAAATTCAGTACCGGTACCCGATACCAATTTTTTTTAATGGCAACAGTTACCATACCCTATTAAACCAATAATCCTACATTAATCGCCTATGCCCAATTTAATAATTATCCGTTGATGCCTTACTTTCCAGATGCATCATAGCGTTCTGGGTTTGGCATCATATCGCATCATGGTGCAAGGTTCCTCCTTTCATTACTGGATTGGTTAGAGCCTTTTAGAAATTCATAATGTTGTTGTGTTATCTGGTATGGCGAAATACGTTTTCCAAGGGATTGTGAGGGCGGGATGCTGGAGTATTTGGCGATTGAGAAATAAGCTTAGATTTGAAGATAAACAAGTTCAGGTTGAAGATATCTTAAGTGAGATTAAATCGATCCGGTTTTTATGGATTAAAAAGTAGATGTAAATCGAGGTCTTTTTCGTGGACCGATTAGTGTAACTTTGTAAATATGTAGTTTGTGTTATGTGAGCACCCGTTTTGTGGGTTGGTTGTTTTTATTGAACTTTACTTTCAAATTAAAAAAAAAAAAAATCTATTGATGCCTTACACGTAAGTCTGAAGACTCCTCCAAAACCTCTTTTGTCATCACCCACCGTTTAAAGCTCCATATATATATATATTTTGTTTTGCTGCTTGTAAGTTATATTGACTTGTAATCATTCCACATTAGTTGGGAATGGAGGTTACAAACAGGTACATAGTCATCAAAGCCAAAATAGATGGTAAACCACAAGAGAGTGATTTCGAGTTCAAGACCGAAACGCTTTCTCTTCCGATCAACCCAGTCTCCAACGATATCATCGTTAAAAATCTTTGTATATCAATCGACCCGTATCAGATTAACCGAATGAAGACTGTTAGTGCTTCTCAGAAAACTTCAGAGTTTGCTGCAGGCATTTCTCCCGGTGAGGTTAGTTCTCAACTCGATAGTGTACTTTATGCAATAAGGATCATACAATATATATTTAGTTGAAATACAATTGTTAATTGTGTTAGTTTTTCTTCATTTAGATCAAGGTGGAGAACTAACTAGTCGCTAGTCGGCCGGTAAGGTGGGGACTAGCCACTACTAGGGATTACTCGGATTAATCAGATGGGGTTTTTTATATGTAATTTTCAGTTTTATGTATACATATATACATTTTTATAGGTAAATATTTTAAGTAGCTAGGTTTAACTCTTACTCAACTCATTTTTTTAAGTATACAAGATTAATTGTTGGAATTTACATGGTTTGGTTGGAAACTGGCCGGAATTTAGATGTTTTGGCCGGAATATACAGTTTTTTTTGCTGTAATCTGGCCGGAATCGCCGATTTTAGCTGGCCGACTAAGTCCGACTAGGCCCGACTAGCGATTAATGGACTGATTAACAAAAAATTACTAAGTTACTGGCCGACTAACGATTAATCGCCGACTAGTCACCGCCTAGCCCGCGATTTTAGATATAAACATTTCAAATTTGTAAATCTCTTGAAATATTTTTGAATATACAAAACCTAATCATTTGGTACTTTAAAAATTATTAGATTCTCCACAAATTATGTGCACCTGAAGACAAATAATAAAAAGGTAAAAAGCAAGTATAATTATGGCACTTTGAAGGGAATATGACAGGTTGTTAAAATAAAGTGCATGTGCAATTATTTCATGATTTTTATAACTATACAAATAAAAGTTTATGTAATATGGAAACTGATTATGATTGTAAGTATATATGAGATAGTGGACATATTTGTGATTTTGTAAACAAAATAACTCATATTATTTGTACTAATTGGATATGTCTAGGCGATTGGTGCTATTGGTGTAGGGAAAGTAGTAGCTTCTCATAATCCTAAATTTGAAAAGGGTGATTATGTTGTGGGCCAAATAAGCTGGGGAGAGTATAGCATATCACAGGGCTTCATTTTAAACAAATTGGACCCAATGGGCTTCCCATTGTCATACCATGTTGGCATTTTAGGTAACTCCATATCAACTATATGTTGGATTTGTGGGTTTTGTACTTCTATTTTGATATGACCTTATATAGTATAGTGTTTGTGATACATAGGGCTTGCTGGGATGACTGCTTATGCTGGGTTCTTTGAAGTTTGTAAGCCCAAGAAGGGTGAAAAGGTGTTTGTCTCAGCTGCTTGTGGATCTGTAGGAAATTTGGTGGGTCAATATGCTAAGAATTTTGGGTGCTATGTTGTGGGTTGTGCCGGGAGCGCAAAAAAGGTTTACCATTTTTTTTAAAAATCTCTCCGTAATCCGTCGTCTTTTGATATACTAGACATTGAGCTTAATTTTTGAAGAGAAAGAAATGTTAAAATAAAACAAAACACGGTTGAATTCAGGTGAAATTGTTGAAAGAAAAGCTCGGATTTGATGAAGCATTCAACTATAAAGAAGAAACCGATCTAAATTTGACACTCAAGAGGTAAAAATATTAAAATTTATTGTGTATCTTTAATTTTTTTGTCATGGACCTTTTGAGAAGGACAAATATTGTTTTAGGTATTTCCCAAATGGGATTGACATATACTTTGATAATGTGGGAGGCGAAATGTTAGAGGCCGCAATATCAACCATGAACTTGCATGGTAGGGTTGCACTATGTGGAATCATCTCAGAGTACACTAATGCTGGAAAACGTGCAGCACCAGACATGCTAAGTGTTATGTATAAAAGCATCACCATTCAAGGATTCTTAGTTGGTAACTACTTGCATTTGTTTCCTGAGTTTCTCAAATTGACTATCGATCATCTTCGTACGGGCAAGATGCATGTGCTTGAAGATGTCTCATTCGGTCTAGAAAGTGTTCCTTCAGCTTTTGTAGGGCTCTTTCGAGGCGACAATGTTGGGAAGAGGTGTGTTCAAATTTCTCAGGATTAGTGACATAAGCAGCGGTCGATGGGCATTTAAAAGAAAAAAGTAAATAATTTCGAATTAAAAGAATTGGTCTTTGTATCCTATATTGACTAATGACCTGTATTTATGACAGTTATGTCTCCTTCACTCCATGAATCTTTACCATCTAACTCTTCTCATTCATCAATAATCAAATTTGAAATTATGTTTCTTAATTTTTTTTTATAATTTAAAGATTTTGGCCTAAACTAATTATGTTTCTAAAATTTGTACTAGATGCAATTGTTATGAAGCTTTGTGAGCAAAACCAAACCATATTTCTACTACATATCCTTAAACCTGTCCTAAAGCTATATCTTAAACTTTCTTTCATAAAAATGCAAAATCCTAAACCCATGCAAAGAAATCCAAGCCCATCTCATAAAATGTCACCTGCCGAAAAATCTCATTACCATTAGACCTCTCTCTTAATCACAACGACCTTCAACAAAGCTTCTTTCTTCACGTATGCACGCTTGATCTATCATCTATCATCGCCTTGAGATTTGGAATTATTTCATGTAAAATCGATGCGTATGTGAAGAACGAGGATATTACTAAGTACCAACACACTATACAGAAACTTTTGAATAGTTACTAAAAGATAAGTTTTAGAATCAAAGTCATAGGAGACAATCTTAAGGGTAAAACATACAATGCACCATAATTGTTTTGTCGCGTCCTACTTAAGGGCAACAATCTTAAACATCCGCAATTGGTTTGACGTTAATTTATTTATTTTCTTGTCGTCATCGTGCTCTTTCCTACAATGAAGATGTTAGTGATGGGACTCTTTTTATAGCAAGTCTTGTCTTCTACTCTACTTATGACATCCTTTAGCTTTCTTGAAATTCTTCCTCTTTAATATGTAGTTTTACATCCTCTCTTTGATGTTGTCACCGAATCTCTGATTGATGTCCCACCTTGACCCTGACCAAACCCTGTATGCCACTTCATGCTTTGGTCTTGATCTAGTCGTCTCTTGACTTATACCTTATCTTTGGTATTATTATGGATCGACCCTAAATCTAATCATGCTATATGGCAATCTCCTTTTTTTGAAAATACATAGTCTTAATTAGTGGCGAAGCTTGAGATTTCCGACCGGGGGATCGAAAAAGTATATATCCAAAAATTTCTATAAAACTCGGGGGTCCAAAACGTATATACTGAAAAAACTGACGGTATCAACGACAAAAACAATGACAACTCAAACCAAAGCTTACTTACCCAAGAATGAACCGAATATTACAAAAACTTATACAAATCAGACGATCTAACCACCAACAACTCTCAACTCTCTTCTACAGTTGATTAATCACTAGATGAATGCTAGATCTCACAAACTATATCACTGATTCAAGACAAATCAGCGATGAACAAGATGAAACCCTAAGGGCCTGTTTGGTTGATAGGAATCCATAGGATTTCAAGTGAATTGGAATTTGAATTCCATTCCTTTGTGTGTTTGGTTGGACAAATTAGTTGAAGGGAATTGGATTTCAATTCCAACAAAATCCCTTATTTAATGGAATTCAGATTCCTTCTAAATTTCAAAGGAAAGTTTAAAAAACCACGGGAATGTTTCCAAAGTTACGGAAATAACCCCTTGCCTCTTTCATTTTTGTCTAAAAACCAAAAAATAATAAAAAAATCAAAAAAAATCTAAAAATCCAAAAAAATCAAAAAATAATAAAAAATCCAAAAAATTCTAAAAAATAAAAAATTCTAAAAAATCAAAAAAATAATAAAAAATCCAAAATATTCTAAAAAATAAAAAAAAACTCTAAAAAATCAAAAAAATAATAAAAAATATAAAAAAAATCTAAAAAATCCAAAAAATTCTAAAAATAAAAAAAATAATAAAAATCCAAAAAAATCTAAAAAATAAAAAAATCAAAAACTAATAAAAAATATAAAAAACCCAAAAAAATTCAAAAAAACAAAAAAAAACTTATAAATAAAAAAAATCTAAAAAATAATAAAAAATCCAAATATCCAAAAAAATCTAAAAAAATCCAAAAAAATCCAAAAAAATAATAAAAAATCCAAAAAAATCTAAAAAATAAAAAAATCTAAAAAATAATAAAAAATAAAAAAAAATACGAAAAATTCTAAAAAATTAAAAAAATTCTAAAAAGTCAAAAAATACTAAAACATCCAAAAAATTTGTAACACCCCGAAAATTTACGTCCTATAATGTGTTGACACGTGTCATAGGTTAGAACGTGTAAAATAATGTTCTTAAAGGACTAAAGTTGACAAACAGTGAAACTGTGTAAATATAAGGGTTCAAAGTGTCAACAATGAATAAATATACTTTACAATAACCCTACATAATTGTGACCGTCTCAAAGCTGCCCGGGATAGGCAGAAGAGTTATGCTGATCCAAGTCGAAAGGATTTTCACTTCGAAGTAGGTGAAAAAGTCCTACTTAAAGTGTCACCCTGGAAGGGAGTGATGCGATTTGGTAAGAAAAGTAAGCTAAGCCCGAGATACATAGGACCTTTCGAGGTTATCGAACGCGTCGGGTCAGTTGCCTATAAGTTAAACTTACCTGAAGAGCTCAGTAGTATACACAATGTGTTCCACATCTGCAATCTGAAGAAGTGTTTCGCTGACGAATCAATGGTTATACCCCATACAGATGTGCATATCGATGAGAGCTTGAAATTTGTGGAAAAACCTTTATCGATCGAAGATCGACAAGTAAGGAAGCTTCGAAGGAAGCATATACCTTTTGTAAAGGTCAAATGGGATGCCCGAAGAGGTCCCGAATTCATGTGGGAGGTTGAATCCACGATGAAAGAAAAGTACCCTTACTTGTTTCAGTAAATCTCGGGTCGAGATTTCTTTTAAGGGGGTGAGGATGTAACACCCCGAAAATTTACGTCCTATAATGTGTTGACACGTGTCATAGGTTAGAACGTGTAAAATAATGTTCTTAAAGGACTAAAGTTGACAAACAGTGAAACTGTGTAAATATAAGGGTTCAAAGTGTCAACAATGAATAAATATACTTTACAATAACCCTACATAATGTTTATAACCTTAAACGAATGGATCATGGATCATACGAAGCGAATGGTGAAAGAAAGTGAGAGATTACAAACTACAGGGGTTAAATGTGTCAACATGTTAAGTTATACCTCTGAGTGACCTTTTAGCAAACCCGAAGCCTTGTAACGATTAATTATGCTCACTAGAATCTACTATAAAAATTTCGCCAAGTTTCGTTACCGTATGAGAAAGTTGTGATAAAATTCGTGTGTGAGGGTTAGAATCGTCAACTTTGAAATTAGGGCTTTTCGGGTGATCACAAAGTTACCCGAGGACTTAACAAAGTGGGTATAAGTATTAAATCTCCATATATAAATTACAAAGTCTTAGCATACAAGAAACAGCTTGAAAATGAACTTTCGGGGGACCCAGGGACCAAATTGCAATTAAAGAAACATGTTAACCTGATCCGGATGGGCCAGGCGGCCCGCATCAGGATTAACAAAAGCCCAAGCGGGCCGCGTCCGACCTGCAGGTGCAGAAAAGACAGGCAGCTGCCTGTTGATGCATGTAACCGACTCCAATCTCATTTTTTCGAAACCTTGGGCTGCCTAAGATGGTTTCTAGCCTATAGGGCACTTGTGGATGATAATGCAACACCCCTAGACTTATGTGTTGATCATCTAAGAGTGGTTGAAGCCTTATATCAAGACCCACATGTTACCACATTGTTCATTCATCACCTCTGAGAATTTCTGGAGCATTCAAGCAGGCCACAAGCATTCTAATTCGTCCATTAGTTGTGTGTAAGTATGTTTAACCCTTCCTAATTCATTTATACTTAGTTTATAGCTTAGAAATCAAACCGTCGTAACTACGGTTTGATTTATCGATAAATAACAATCGGTCCAGAGTATTGTCGAATCGAAAGTTGTTATAAGTTGGTATTTATATGGATAATAAACCCCTAAAAAGGGCACTCACTGATTTCAATCTTAACTATGTCGTTTGTCGAGTCAAACTTCTTCCGAAAAGTCAACAGAAATGTTAATCGCATATTTAATGATACGGAAGGCGTGTAATCTGTTTTATCAGTCATATAACATGAAAATAAGTATAATAACTTGTCTAAGCTTGTTTGATTCGACAACTTTCTGTTTAAGACCGATTCGGAACCGAAAGACGCAAAAGTTTGACTTTTGCATTGACCTCAGTTCTGACCCGGTTTAGATAGGTTTAGACATGCCTTAAAGTTCCATTAGGACCTAGTTACATGTTGGTATAAGCCTCTGCGTTTTTACCACTCGAATCCCTAATCGTCCGATGTTTCCGTTAAACGCCTAAATATTGACCGTAATGCCCTTATGACCATAAAACGAGATTTTTGGAAATGTGAAAGTACCATAATCTTAGTTACTGATTTTTAGACTTGTACCTAAAATTTCACATCAGTTGGAGGTCTAGATAAGGAGTTATGCTTAATGACGTAATTTGAATGCTTTTAAGTAATTAAACGGCGTCATTAGCGTAAAGCCTATCTAAACCCAATTTTGGACACCAAACCTTTTACCCACTGATGTGATATACTATTTTGGGATTTTTGAAGATTTTTAATTATTTTTAAACTGATCATAAGCTAGGTTTATCGCCTCGATTCGGTTAATACCAAAAATACCCTTTTCGGCCATAAAATGAGTTTTACAAATCCTTTTAACGCCAATCCAATTGCTACTGATTTTAAATAATAAATGGAGTATTTTGAGCCTGTTTATTTGATCAGAAAACTCAGAATCGTATTTTAACCCGTACATCGCTTAAAACGACTTTATACGCGTATTTAACGCATAGTTTGGGTTTAAAACTATTTTAGTATATAAGACTTATTACCAAAGGTTATAACCTGTTAAAATAAGCTATTTTACTGATCAACTCAGACCCGGATCACAGGCGTCTAATTAAACCCTTTTATAATCTTTAAAATGACCAAAATGCCCCTGCGGGGCTTATAAAGAGATTAAACTCGTTTTGGGCATCATGGGTGATATCCTACTGATATCACAACTTATTTAAGGCGTGTTAACTTAGGAAACCTGTTTAGGACTCTTACGGATACCCGTTACGCTTCACGCGCGTTCGGTTCGGTTTATGTAACTAGTTTACATAAATTAGCCGAAACGGGTCAAACCTTATCGGTTTTATCTCAAAATCCAGAATGTGTATCATATACCCATATTAAACAAGTCTTCAAACTTTTCGGGTCTAAATCACATTCTATCCGGTCTTCGCTTAATCGTGCGTACGAACCGTATCTTTAAAACTAACCGGTCTAAGCGTAAGCTTAACTAAAGACCCGTTAGGATTCTAATAGGTTATTATAAACCTTCGTTCCAGATTAGGAGAACCAGTAAAAGATACTTGCACTCGCTGATTTTGATCTATACTTACTCAGGTAAATACTTTTAACTTATTTTCCCTATACGGGCTTGGGGTACGGTATATAAAATACCGCTTGGTCGGGGCGTTGAATCTTTGATTGAATGAATGATAATTAAAGTATTGAGACGTCTCGTTTAATATTGTTTTGTTTGCTTAAAGCCTTTGGGGGGTTAATGACCGTGTCCCGGATATCCCTGGCATCATTTTACGAAATGGCCACGACCTTAGCACTCAGGTGTAGGCGTACACCTGTCAGTGTCTCATAAATAAAGTGGTGTGTTTATTGATCTTTAACCCGGCTCGATCCGGGCTACTGAACGCATAAGGAACATGTAAATCCCTACAAGTATTATATTTAAATAATTATCCCAAGTTATAAAATATTATTTGTGCCTTGTGCCTTGTGCCTTAAATGCATTTTCTTAAACTCTTTTCAAAATGAGTCGGTTGATTGTATTTACCAGTGTAAACTGACGTATTTTTCTTAAAAAGGTTAAGTGCAGGTACTACGCGAAATAGGCTGGCTTGTCTCCTAGCATCCACATTAAGTCTCGCCAGCTTGGATGTCATAAACTGTTGAACATTTGTTTCCTTTTATTTGGATCTACCTGTGGATTTATATTCGACTATTTGTGATACTTAATATTACAATATCGTTTGGTTGAATTAAATCTATACTTTGCTTCCGCTGTGCATTTAAATATTGTGTTGTTTGACTATTATGTTGCCAACCACGTCACGATACTCCCCTACCGGGCCCACCGGTGACACGTGGAAATTTGGGGTGTGACAGGTTGGTATCAGAGCCAACACTGAGTGAATTAAACACTAACCTTTTGTGTTTAATCTCAGTTACACAAGTGCACATTCCTAAATCTTCGAGTCTAGACAAAGAACTTAGGAATAATCCAAATTGTTCAATTTTTATTTAAATTTTGTCCTTTATTTTTCCTTGTTATTACCTTGTGTATTTTAACAGGTACAATAATGCCGCCAAGATTTAGACGAGGTGGTCGAGGAAAGGAGCCAGCTAGCGCCCCTAACGACCATGAGGCAGGGCCTTCATATCGACGAACTTCTTCTACTTCTACAAGGAATGACGAAACGAGGGAGCTATGGAGGACATATGAAGAGTCTGCCAGACGATCTTTTTCGCACGCCTCAACACCTCCATATCATGACTCTTATGGGCCTCAGTCAGAGAACGAACCCCACAACCCGCAACATTTCTTTGGCGACCCTACTCCTGTCTTTCAGGGTCAGTTTAACCCAGCAGAGTACCTACCAGAGCAAGTGGGCTTTAACCCACTAGGACCAGAGGATCACTTTTCTGGTGATCAAGATATGGACGAGGACACAGATCCCGTCGAGGCTTCAACCGGATCCTTGAACCATCCTTTCGTGATCTCAGACGGTTCGTCTTTTCACGGAACACCATATCAGGGTCCGGATAGTCACATGGCACGGTT
>JARYGA010060504.1:96606-121320 GCA_030545235.1 Helianthus tuberosus | reverse complement strand
CATTATTCCTGGATCAGCACCAGTTGCAAGGGCGCCTTATAGGTTGGCACCAACAGAGATGAAGGAATTGAGGACGCAGCTAGATGATTTACTAGCCAAAGGTTTCATCAAACCTAGTTCGTCTCCTTGGGGAGCACCAGTTTTATTTGTTAAGAAGAAGGATGGATCGATGCGTCTGTGCATCGACTACCGTGAGCTTAATAAGGTTACTATCAAGAATAGGTATCCTTTGCCCAGAATCGACGATCTGTTCGATCAACTTCAAGGGGCAAGTTTCTTCTCGAAGATTGACTTGAGGTCAGGCTACGATCAATTGAAGGTTAGAGATGAAGATGTGCACAAAACAGCATTCAGGACTCGTTATGGTCATTACGAGTTCCTAGTGATGCCTTTTGGGCTCACTAATGCACCGGCCGCATTCATGGATCTCATGAATCGCGTTTGCAAGCCGCATTTAGATAAATTCGTCATCGTCTTCATCAACGACATCCTCATCTACTCAAAGAACCAAGCTGACCATGAAAAGCATCTTCACTGCATTCTAGAACTACTTCATAAAGAAAAGCTCTATGCCAAGTTCTCGAAGTGTGAATTCTGGCTTCGGGAAGTCCAGTTTCTTGGACATGTTGTTAGTGAGCGTGGTATCCAAGTAGATCCCGCTAAAGTTGAATCTGTCATGAATTGGCATGAGCCAAAGACGCCTACAGAAATACGTAGCTTCCTAGGTTTGGTAGGATACTATAGGCGATTCATCGAAAACTTCTCAAGGATTGTTGCACCCCTGACTTCGCTGACACGTAAGAAGATTAAGTTTGATTGGGGTCCTAAGCAGCAAGAGTCCTTCGATATTCTGAAACAAAAGTTGAGCAATGCTCCAGTACTGACATTGCCTGATGGAATAGAGGAGTTTGTAGTTTATTGTGATGCATCACACACCGGGATGGGATGTGTGCTTATGCAGAAAGGCAAAGTCATTGCCTATGCTTCACGTCAGTTAAAGGTGCACGAAAAGAATTACACCACCCACGACTTGGAGTTGGGTGCCGTTGTATTCGCACTAAAACTGTGGAGGCACTACTTATACGGAATAAAATGTGTGATCTATTCTGATCACAAAAGCCTCCAACACCTGTTCAACCAGAAGGACTTGAACATGAGGCAACGCCGTTGGATGGAAACTCTGAATGATTACGATTGTGAAATAAGATACCATCCCGGCAAGGCGAATGTAGTCGCCGATGCCTTGAGTCGGAAGGAGAAAGTGAAACCCATCCGAATCAATGCCAAGCGCATGGAAATCAAGAACAATTTAATAGAAAGGTTGCTAGCTGCACAGAAGGAAGCTGTGTTGGAAGCTAACTATCCTAACGAAAAGCTAGGAGTAACTGAGGAGCAGTTATCTCTTAGTAAGGATGGAATTCTTAGATTGAATGGACGGATATGGGTTCCAATTTATGGGGGACTCCGTGATGTTATCCTCCAGGAAGCCCACAACTCTAAATACTCCGTTCATCCTGGAGCTGATAAAATGTACCAAGATCTTAGGGCAAACTATTGGTGGATAGGCTTGAAAAAGTCTGTAGCCACTCATGTAGCCAAATGCTTGACATGTGCGCAAGTCAAGGCAGAACATAAAAAACCGTCAGGTTTACTACAACAACCTGAACTTCCTACTTGGAAGTGGGAAATGGTAACTATGGATTTTATCACCAAGTTACCTAAGACAAGGAAAGGAAATGACACCATCTGGGTGATAGTTGACCGACTGACTAAGTCAGCACATTTCCTACCCATTAAGGAGACCTACAGCTCCGATATGTTAGCCCAGCTGTACGTTGATAAGATTGTAGCCTTACATGGCATACCTGTAGCTATTATCTCTGACCGAGATACTAGGTACACGTCGCATTTTTGGAAAAGCTTCCAACAATCTTGGGGCACACGTTTGAACTTTAGTACGGCTTACCATCCACAGACAGACGGTCAGAGTGAGCGTACTATTCAAACGTTGGAAGACATGCTTCGTGCATGTGCAATTGACTTGGGTGGTAGCTGGGATAAGCACCTACCATTAGTTGAGTTCTCCTACAACAATAGCTACCATACCAGCATTACGGCTGCGCCTTTTGAGGCATTATACGGTAGAAAGTGTAGATCGCCCATTTGTTGGGAAGAAGTTGGAGATGTCCAATTATCTAGACCAGAAATAGTGTTCGAGACATCAGATAAGATTGTCCAGATTCGTGACCGTCTCAAAGCTGCCCGGGATAGGCAGAAGAGTTATGCTGATCCAAGTCGAAAGGATTTTCACTTCGAAGTAGGTGAAAAAGTCCTACTTAAAGTGTCACCCTGGAAGGGAGTGATGCGATTTGGTAAGAAAGGTAAGCTAAGCCCGAGATACATAGGACCTTTCGAGGTTATCGAACGCGTCGGGTCAGTTGCCTATAAGTTAAACTTACCTGAAGAGCTCAGTAGTATACACAATGTGTTCCACATCTGCAATCTGAAGAAGTGTTTCGCTGACGAATCAGTGGTTATACCCCATACAGATGTGCATATCGATGAGAGCTTGAAATTTGTGGAAAAACCTTTATCGATCGAAGATCGACAAGTAAGGAAGCTTCGAAGGAAGCATATACCTTTTGTAAAGGTCAAATGGGATGCCCGAAGAGGTCCCGAATTCATGTGGGAGGTTGAATCCACGATGAAAGAAAAGTACCCTTACTTGTTTCAGTAAATCTCGGGTCGAGATTTCTTTTAAGGGGGTGAGGATGTAACACCCCGAAAATTTACGTCCTATAATGTGTTGACACGTGTCATAGGTTAGAACGTGTAAAATAATGTTCTTAAAGGACTAAAGTTGACAAACAGTGAAACTGTGTAAATATAAGGGTTCAAAGTGTCAACAATGAATAAATATACTTTACAATAACCCTACATAATGTTTATAACCTTAAACGAATGGATCATGGATCATACGAAGCGAATGGTGAAAGAAAGTGAGAGATTACAAACTACAGGGGTTAAATGTGTCAACATGTTAAGTTATACCTCTGAGTGACCTTTTAGCAAACCCGAAGCCTTGTAACGATTAATTATGCTCACTAGAATCTACTATAAAAATTTCGCCAAGTTTCGTTACCGTATGAGAAAGTTGTGATAAAATTCGTGTGTGAGGGTTAGAATCGTCAACTTTGAAATTAGGGCTTTTCGGGTGATCACAAAGTTACCCGAGGACTTAACAAAGTGGGTATAAGTATTAAATCCCCATATATAAATTACAAAGTCTTAGCATACAAGAAACAGCTTGAAAATGACCTTTCGGGGGACCCAGGGACCAAATTGCAATTAAAGAAACATGTTAACCTGATCCGGATGGGCCAGGCGGCCCGCATCAGGATTAACAAAAGCCCAAGCGGGCCGCGTCCGACCTGCAGGTGCAGAAAAGACAGGCAGCTGGCTGTT
Organism: Helianthus tuberosus; assembly: GCA_030545235.1. Lineage (NCBI taxonomy): Eukaryota > Viridiplantae > Streptophyta > Magnoliopsida > Asterales > Asteraceae > Helianthus > Helianthus tuberosus. Next base: position 117,855 of record JARYGA010060504.1, on the reverse strand, counting down.
GATGCATGTAACCGACTCCAATCTCATTTTTTCGAAACCTTGGGCTGCCTAAGATGGTTTCTAGCCTATAGGGCACTTGTGGATGATAATGCAACACCCCTAGACTTATGTGTTGATCATCTAAGAGTGGTTGAAGCCTTATATCAAGACCCACATGTTACCACATTGTTCATTCATCACCTCTGAGAATTTCTGGAGCATTCAAGCAGGCCACAAGCATTCTAATTCGTCCATTAGTTGTGTGTAAGTATGTTTAACCCTTCCTAATTCATTTATACTTAGTTTATAGCCTAGAAATCAAACCGTCGTAACTACGGTTTGATTTATCGATAAATAACAATCGGTCCAGAGTATTGTCGAATCGAAAGTTGTTATAAGTTGGTATTTATATGGATAATAAACCCCTAAAAAGGGCACTCACTGATTTCAATCTTAACTATGTCGTTTGTCGAGTCAAACTTCTTCCGAAAAGTCAACAGAAATGTTAATCGCATATTTAATGATACGGAAGGCGTGTAATCTGTTTTATCAGTCATATAACATGAAAATAAGTATAATAACTTGTCTAAGCTTGTTTGATTCGACAACTTTCTGTTTAAGACCGATTCGGAACCGAAAGACGCAAAAGTTTGACTTTTGCATTGACCTCAGTTCTGACCCGGTTTAGATAGGTTTAGACATGCCTTAAAGTTCCATTAGGACCTAGTTACATGTTGGTATAAGCCTCTGCGTTTTTACCACTCGAATCCCTAATCGTCCGATGTTTCCGTTAAACGCCTAAATATTGACCGTAATGCCCTTATGACAATAAAACGAGATTTTTGGAAATGTGAAAGTACCATAATCTTAGTTACTGATTTTTAGACTTGTACCTAAAATTTCACATCAGTTGGAGGTCTAGATAAGGAGTTATGCTTAATGACGTAATTTGAATGCTTTTAAGTAATTAAACGGCGTCATTAGCGTAAAGCCTATCTAAACCCAATTTTGGACACCAAACCTTTTACCCACTGATGTGATATAATATTTTGGGATTTTTGAAGATTTTTAATTATTTTTAAACTGATCATAAGCTAGGTTTATCGCCTCGATTCGGTTAATACCAAAAATACCCTTTTCGGCCATAAAATGAGTTTTACAAATCCTTTTAACGCCAATCCAATTGCTACTGATTTTAAATAATAAATGGAGTATTTTGAGCCTGTTTATTTGATCAGAAAACTCAGAATCGTATTTTAACCCGTACATCGCTTAAAACGACTTTATACGCGTATTTAACGCATAGTTTGGGTTTAAAACTATTTTAGTATATAAGACTTATTACCAAAGGTTATAACCTGTTAAAATAAGCTATTTTACTGATCAACTCAGACCCGGATCACAGGCGTCTAATTAAACCCTTTTATAATCTTTAAAATGACCAAAATGCCCCTGCGGGGCTTATAAAGAGATTAAACTCGTTTTGGGCATCATGGGTGATATCCTACTGATATCACAACTTATTTAAGGCGTGTTAACTTAGGAAACCTGTTTAGGACTCTTACGGATACCCGTTACGCTTCACGCGCGTTCGGTTCGGTTTATGTAACTAGTTTACATAAATTAGCCGAAACGGGTCAAACCTTATCGGTTTTATCTCAAAATCCAGAATGTGTATCATATACCCATATTAAACAAGTCTTCAAACTTTTCGGGTCTAAATCACATTCTATCCGGTCTTCGCTTAATCGTGCGTACGAACCGTATCTTTAAAACTAACCGGTCTAAGCGTAAGCTTAACTAAAGACCCGTTAGGATTCTAATAGGTTATTATAAACCTTCGTTCCAGATTAGGAGAACCAGTAAAAGATACTTGCACTCGCTGATTTTGATCTATACTTACTCAGGTAAATACTTTTAACTTATTTTCCCTATACGGGCTTGGGGTACGGTATATAAAATACCGCTTGGTCGGGGCGTTGAATCTTTGATTGAATGAATGATAATTAAAGTATTGAGACGTCTCGTTTAATATTGTTTTGTTTGCTTAAAGCCTTTGGGGGGTTAATGACCGTGTCCCGGATATCCCTGGCATCATTTTACGAAATGGCCACGACCTTAGCACTCAGGTGTAGGCGTACACCTGTCAGTGTCTCATAAATAAAGTGGTGTGTTTATTGATCTTTAACCCGGCTCGATCCGGGCTACTGAACGCATAAGGAACATGTAAATCCCTACAAGTATTATATTTAAATAATTATCCCAAGTTATAAAATATTATTTGTGCCTTGTGCCTTGTGCCTTAAATGCATTTTCTTAAACTCTTTTCAAAATGAGTCGGTTGATTGTATTTACCAGTGTAAACTGACGTATTTTTCTTAAAAAGGTTAAGTGCAGGTACTACGCGAAATAGGCTGGCTTGTCTCCTAGCATCCACATTAAGTCTCGCCAGCTTGGATGTCATAAACTGTTGAACATTTGTTTCCTTTTATTTGGATCTACCTGTGGATTTATATTCGACTATTTGTGATACTTAATATTACAATATCGTTTGGTTGAATTAAATCTATACTTTGCTTCCGCTGTGCATTTAAATATTGTGTTGTTTGACTATTATGTTGCCAACCACGTCACGATACTCCCCTACCGGGCCCACCGGTGACACGTGGAAATTTGGGGTGTGACAAAATTCTAAAAAATAAAAAAATCATAAAATCCAAAAAATCATAAAAAAACAAAAAAATTTTAAAAAAATCCAAAAAATTCTAAAAAATCAAAAAATTAATAAAAAAATCTAATAAACCCAAAAAAATAATAAAAAATCTAAAAAATTCAAAAAAATAATTTTTTGAAATTTTTCGACTTTTTATAATTTTTTGGATTTTTTTATTATTTTTAGAATTTTTTGGATTTTTTATTATTTTTTAGATTTTTTTTTTAATTTTTGGATTTTTATTATTTTTAGATTTTTTTTGAATTTTTAGATTTTTTTTATTTCTAGAATTTTTTGAACTTTTTATTGTTTTTCAGAATTTTTTTGGATTTTTTAGATTTTTTTGAATTTTTAGGATTTTTTTGAATTTTTTATTATTTTTTAGATTTTTTTTATTTTTAGAATTTTTGAAACTTTTTATTATTTTTTAGAATTTTTTGGATTTTTATTGTTTTTTTGAATTTTTTGGATTTTTTTTTATTTTTTAGAATTTTTTAAACTTTTTTTACTTTTTAGAATATTTTTTGATTTTTTAGAATTTTTTAGAATTTTCATAATTTTTTAGAATTTTTTGGATTTTTTAGAATTTTTTTGAATTTTTATCTGAAATAGTTGTTTTTAAAACTTTTGCCAATTGTTTATGACTATGGGTAATTTTGTCTTTTTAGGTATTTTTAAATTATAATTCCATTAATACATTTATCAACCAAACACATCTATGGATTTCAAAGGAATCCATCAATTTCCAATTCAAATTCCAATTCACATAGGGATTCCAATTTCAATTTCTATACATTCCGCGAACCAAACGCTCCCTAAGTACTTTCTAGAGAGAGAAACCAGAGAGAACGATAAGGAAAATATCTCTAAACTGAAAAAAAAAAAGAGAGAACGATAAGGAAAATATCTCTAAACTGAAAAAAAAAAACCAACAATGTTATGCGAGTGAACTCTTTTAAATATTCAACCCGGTCCGGTCTTCTAACAATAAGCCCAAAGTAGCAGGAGAAGCCCAGTAGGTCCAGTCAACATCCAGTTAGCCCAGCAGGATATGTAACAAAAAAACGATAAACCAACTATTAGAGAACGATACATATATAATATTAAACTGAAACGTATAAGTATATTTTAACATATACCCAAAAATTTCTATACGAAAACTTACTCTCCACTACTGAGCGAAAAGTTCGGGGGTCGGCCGCCCCACTATGTTGCGTCCTGGTTTTAATGTGTCACTTTAATGTTACAGTTGTCATTGAATAAGTTGTTTTAATATTTGGATAAGTCTTTTGAAAAGGTGGTTTTTTTTTTTTTGCTGGATGCATTGGGCTGAAGTTGTATGTAGCTGCGAAGTGGGCTTAGTAAAGTCGTATCAGAAGCGAGTTAATTCTTCAATCAGATTTCTTCCGTTCATACACGTTCTTGTCTCTGAAATGTGTCTTTTGTGTATTATCACATTGATGGACATGTTTTTGTCTGAGAAACTCGTTCTTGTTATGAATTATGATCATCTAATGGTCATCTTTGTCTAGATCGTTTAGATCTTTATGTGTTATGTTTGTTTACTAAACACATTGGTTTGGGTGGTTCTCTGTTTCTTGTATTGCATATTGTGTTCTTGATACCTTGACTCGACTATGACCATGTATCTTAATCAATACAGGTATACATGTAGGGTATGTTTTGTATGGAGCTTTTAAGAGCTTCTAGCTTTAAGCTTTTATGAAAAAACTCAGTGGCGTCTCTGAGAATTCACGTACCCTGTTCGAGCTCGAAAAATGTGCCCATATGCTTTAACGAAAATTGTTTTTTTTTTTTAAATCATATTAGTATTGGGTTGGGCCCAATAAATCTAATGTTAAGTTGGGTAAATTATAAAGCATAAAAAGATATTTGATAATAGGCCTCTATATTTGATTTGTATGAGTTTACAATTTTTTTTTAAATAACATATATATATCGATTTTTTTTTTAAAATCTCGTGCCCCTCGAAATCACGGGCCTTGTGCGGAAGTCCTCCCCGCACACCATAAGAGCCTCCCATGAAAAAACTCATACTTAATAAAAAGCCTTGTTTGGTTGAAGGAGCTTGAAGCTTTTAGCTTAGGAGCTTGAGGCTTTTGGTTGAACGCTATTACTAGTAGCGTTTAGAAGGAGCTACAAGCTTTTAGGGAGAAAATGACTATTTTAACCTCTAAAGATAATGAAGTTTTTTAGTTATGTTCATTTTGGTCATTTTATACATTTTATTAAAAGCTCCAGCTACTTTGCCAAACACCTAAACATATCTAAAAAGCTACAGCTACAGCTGCTAGCTTCCAGCCTCCAGCCACCAGCTACTTTTGCATGACATACCCGTGGAATTAAGTTAACCGAATGTATATATTCATATGAAAATCAACATTGATTAAGACATAATGAAATTATAGTTTATTGGTGAATTTACTTAGAGTTAACTGTGGTTTTCGTCCCTGTGGTTTGGTGAAAAATGTCACTTCAGTCCAAAAAAAAGTTGCGTCAGTTCCGTACTCAACATTTTTGAAACGTGTCACTTCAGTCTAAAAAGATAATGCGCCGTTAAAAACGTTGAGGACGGAACTTGTGCAGGGTGTTATCTTTTTGGACTGAAGTGCCACGTTTCAAAAATGTTGAGGATTGAACTGACGCAATTTTTTTTAGACTGAAGTGATATTTTCACCAAACCACAGGGACGAAAATGGCAGTTAACTCTACTTTTTATTTTAACTAAATGGAAATATATATAAAAAGAACTAGTTGTATTAATAGTGTTCGATCACTTAGAACCTAACTTGTAATTACTCAGTAAAAAAGTACATAAAAAAAGTGTCTATTAAAAAAAACACTCGTTTGTTGTATAATCAGTAAAAAATTATTTCAAAAAATGTGTCTATTAAAAAAACACTCGTTTGTTGTGTAATTTGTTTGATTTAATTATTATATAGGGGAAAGTTCATTGGGGAACACTAAAAAAAGTGGGGAACAGCGGGGAACCGACTCAAACGAACTCCGATTGTACTCATTCCAGCTGCGTTGGAATCGGCTCGTCAAACCCTAACTAAGATCTTAACCCTAAACCTTAAATCCTAACTCCTAAACTCTAAACCCTAAAGCTAAAAAAATAAGGCTAAAACCTGATCTATTCATGGTCAAACAAATTAAATAAAGTCATGTGACCCCTTAAGTTGGGCTTTCTTTTGATGGAGTTTTGGTATTCACTTAATCAACTATGAATTATAGCTTAGTTATATTCATTAGATAAAATTGTCGGATGTGTTCTCATTTGTTTTTTAAAGTTCACGATAATCATTCATATTTCATCTTAGCATATAGTAAAAACTCGGTGTGGATATTAGTAGATAAATGCATCCATGGGTGAAGCTTCTTTGGGATGGGGTGGCCCTTCTCTTTTTTTTTTTTTTTTCGCTTGTAATGTTAACTTTATCAAAATTCTCGGTTTTTTGTAGCGTAAAATATTGGATTTCAAGAGTCTGACCACCTGATTTGTATTTGAGAGTCCAACCCTCCTAATTTTCATTCAAGCTCTGTCATTGAATGCAAACAGTTTCTTCATCCACTACTATAACCCGTGAAACACATCTAACAAATGTAGGTCATCTGTGAAACTCCCTATAATTACTTCGATATTTTAAGTTCTTGTAAATGAATCTTTAGTGATAACATTTATCTATGTTTAAAATCATTGTATACTTATATCGTTCCCATCGTAAAATAATCTCTTATTAATTAATAAATAATTGTAGTTACATTTTTTTTTTTATTAATTTATCCAATTAGGCCGGCATGAAAAGACAAATAATCAATAGCTTTTTCTACACCTAGTTGTGTATATGTAATTAGTTTTGGCTTGATAATTCTAAATCATGATGATAAATTTTTTCTTTTTGTTATTAGTTTTTTTCTTTTCTTTTTTGTTTATTCTTCTTACTTATGGGACTTGAACCTGTAACCTCCAAATCTTAAGCTTACTATAGGTTTATAATTTTATTCTACTTTTAGACTAATATATATGAGTGGAATATATATAAATATTTTTTATAAAGTAGTTTAATATATATAAATAATTTAATAACTTCCGGATATTTTATCCTTTATAATATTATTATTATTGTTGAGTTTTCTAGTCCAATTTAATATATGTCCATTGATGCCTAACATGTAAAACTAGAGAATCATCTAATACCCTTTTTGTCATTATTCTCCCAAATTGTTCTTAAATGTATTGATACGATATCCTCTTTTTCTCCGTCCATGACCGTTTAAATCTTCACAACTTCTGGTACTTTTAAGTTATATCCACTTGAAAAAGTTCTACATTTATTGGGAATGGAGGTTACAAACAAGTACATAGTCATAAAGACTCAAATAGATGGTAAACCACAAGAGAGTGACTTTGAGTTCAAGACCGAACCGTTCTCACTAACGGTTAAGCCCGGATCCAATGATATCATTATTAAAAATCTTTATGTGTCAATCGACCCGTATCAGATTAACAGAATGAAGACAATGAGTTCTTCTCAAAAGGCTTCTGAGTTTGCAGTAGGCATTTCTCCCGGCAAGGTTAGTTCTCAACTCGATAGCGACTTTATGCTTTAAGGTGTTCGTTTGCTTGTTTGTTTTCGACTTTTGTACAAAGTTTTCTCTTAATTGAGCATCTGTTAGTTTTTGTTGAGGGATACAAATATTATGTGTGTTTGTTTGTGTTCACTAAGATATAAACTATTCTAAAACTATTTTATTCATTAAGCTATAATAAATCTAAACAAAATAGGGGGGGGGGGGGGGGGGGGGTCAAGATAAGAAATAAGAAGCATGTTGATAACTGCGTCGCATAATGCATTTGTACCTAACAATTATGTAACCACCCATATTTCTGTCTCCCACCACCTCTAATTATATTTTATGCACAACATATCAAGCTTATAACTTTACAATTTTTATCAAATAAACAAGAACTACCTAAACAATCTAAAATTTATACTAAATTTTAGCGATAAACTAAGATACTAAACGTTACAGTATTCTGAAAAGAATGCATCCCAATCCAACAAACAGAAGGCATTTGAATTAGAGGTATTTAATAGTTTGTGTTAATGGGCCGGACCAGATTGACCCAATAAAATATGTAATTTGAAAAAGATGATTATGTTGTGGGCCTTATAAGTATATATAAAAAATTAAAAATAGTGACCATATTTGTAATTTTCTGAAAATAAACCTGTTATATTTGTGCTAAATGGATTTGTTAATTTGTATAGGTGATTGATGCATATGGTGTGGGGAAAGTAATAGCTTCTGGGAATCCTAAATTTGAAAAGGATGATTATGTTGTGGGCCTTATAAGTTGGGGAGAGTATAGCATATCACAGGGCTTCATTCTAAACAAATTGGATCCAATGGGCTTACCGTTAACATACCATGTTGGGCTTTTAGGTAACCACATTACCGCCATCAATGTATCACTCCTTTTTTTTTTGGTGGCAGTAGAAGTTTTCATACGATTATCGGTAGATTCGAGTATGTTCTAAAGATTAGGCTTTCCCGCACAAAAGCGGTATAGGTTTAAATTCTTCCAAATGTAAGGTTAGGTGATATTTAGGTGTAAAAAGTTGTTCAATAAGAATGCCCGGTTTTCGCAGTTAACACATTTCGAAATAAATACGTTTGTGGGTTTTATTTTGATATGGGCTTATATACCCTTATATGTTTGTGAAATACAGGGCTTAGTGGGCTTACTGCTTATGCTGGGTTTTTTGAAATATGTAAGCCCAAGAAGGGTGAAAAGGTCTTTGTCTCGGCTGCTTCGGGATCTGTAGGAAACTTGGTGGGCCAATATGCTAAGCATTTTGGGTGTTACGTTGTGGGCTGTGCTGGAAGCCCAAACAAGGTTATCATATTTTGAATTTTCTATATATTCATCATGTGTATTCGATATGCTAGATATAAAGAATGAATAATAACAAAACATGGTTGAATTCAGGTGAAATTGCTTAAAGAAAAGCTCGGATTTGATGAAGTGTTCAACTATAAAGAAGAAACCGATCTAAATTCAACACTCCAAAGGTAAAAATAATAAAAATTATCGCCATGGCCTTTTGATAAAGACATGTTAATGTGTTTTAATTTATAGGTATTTCCCGAACGGGATTGACATATACTTTGATAACGTGGGAGGTGAGATGCTAGAGGCAGCAATATCAAACATGAACAAGAATGGTAGGGTTGCACTTTGTGGAATCATTGCAGAATACACTGATGCCAGAAAACGAGCAGCACCAGATTTGCTAAGCGTTATATATAAAAGAATCACCATTCAAGGATTCTTATCTGGTGATTACATGAGTTTGTTTCCAGAGTTTCTCACCACGACTATTGACCACCTTCGTACGGGCAAGATACATGTGCTTGAAGACGTCTCAGTTGGTCTTGAGGGTGTTCCTTCAGCTTTTGTAGGGCTCTTTCGAGGCGATAACGTTGGGAAGAGGATTGTTAAAGTTTCCTTGGATTAATGGCATAAGCAGGAACACATGGACTTCTAATTGAGAAAATTAAATAATTAGAAACTACAAGAATCATTTTTAGTCCTTGGATCATATTTTGATTAATGATTAAGATCTATGATAATTATGTCTCTTCAATTTCATGAATCATTACCGTTTACCCATCCAATTCAATTCGATGATCAATTTGTGGGTATTGGTTAGTACACAAATTTAGTTCTATCATTCAAATTAACAAATTGGTAGTACAAAAATAGTTATATGGACATCTTTGAAGCAAACGACGATATTAACAACACATGATTGTTATTCGATGATATGCCTTAGTGATATGTTCTTTCTTGGAGTAGAATAATGGCATCACACTTACGAATCAATGACTTCAAAATGATCATTTCATTGTTTAAAACAACGCTAGATCAAACAACTCTTGTCTCATGAGTGTTCATACATCTTGCATCTTGGTGAGATTGCACAATGGTTATGAGTTCATTCATATACTAAATCAACGTTTTTAAAACTAGTCTTGTAATCTAATAGTTGGAATTAATTTTTCCCAAAATATTAGAATTATGTAAGAGCATTCACAGTAAAAATCACCACTTTATCTTTTCTTTTCAATTAAATAATACTTTTTTTTGAAAAAAAATACACCGTTAGTCCTTGTGGTTTCAACCAAATTTCAATGTCGGGTACTAATAGTTTTTTTGTTGCAAAATCAGGTATTAACGTTCTAATTTGTCACAATGTTGAGTATTAAGGCCAAGCTTTGTCACAATATTAAGTACTAAGGCCAAACCTTGTCAACTTTTTTGTTAAGTGTTACAAAAATTGTAGGATCGAGAATCAACCTGAACGAGTCTTCAGAAGAGCTCTAAACTGATTCAAAGGCGGAATTCAATGAATCAGAGTTTGTTTCAGCTTGATATTCACTATTAATTGTCTCTTGTATTGATTAGAACACGTTTACAAGGCTGGAGACACTTCGGCAGAGCTTTGCTACCGGAATCCAAAAGTTACAAATGAAAAACTCAAGTCACATATTTATACTATTTCCAGTTCGTTTGAACAGGCATTTCCAGTTCGTTTGAACAGTCCACTTCGTTTGAATTGTCCACTTCGTTTGAACAGTCCACTTCGTTTGAGCTGTCCACTTCGTTTGAACTGGCTTGTTCACCTTTGTTTCCTGTTTAACTCGAACTGCGTGACTTGATCTTTCATTACTAATCTAAGACTCGAACGAAGATGAAGTCGACAGACAACTGCACTAACAAAAATTACTAAAATGCTCTCTAATAACTAAAGTTTTTTAGTCATTTTGTAAAAATTAGAAACCGCAGGGACTATATATGTTAAATAATCAAACTTGATAAATCGCACAAAAAGAAAGCCCCCCTTTCAGGGGGTCTTCTCCAGCAAAGTCGCCAGATCCCGGCCATATCGGATCCGTAAAAATTGTCTGTTTAACTCGTTTTTTTCGTTAATGTTTATCTCCATCATAATCAAAACAAACAACTCGTTTATGTCACGTATAAACTGCAAATTATGCTTATTCGCTAACCAGTTTACCTCCGAAATTCGCATCATCCTCTCGATCCGGTATATCTTCAATTCGAGTATAAATATACGGCTCTTGACCTGATGCAACCTCATTCCCATACAAATTCACAGCCAATTTCGTCTCTACAATTGATCGGAGCCGCGTCGGCATACCAGAACTCCGTCGATGCAATTCTTGTACATAACATCGCAAAATGGTATGGATATTACATGCTATTTATTCGTTTTATCATACAGAACCAAAGCCCCATATTTATTTCAACTTACAAAACTGTTATATTCCTAGATCAGAAATTTATTTTTGTTATTTTTATAAATTTTAACTTGGTTTATTAGTTAGATTAAGTTAAGAAGTTTATTTTACTAGCACATTATTTATAAACTCAAAGTTTATAAAGAATAAACTTTAAATCCATTTAATTTTATAAAAAAATATAAATAAAACAGAAAATGTTACTTTAAATTATTTTAGTCAAATATAATTAAGTAAAAAATAGACCCTCTAGTTATTAAAGGGCATTTTAGTCATTTTAGTAAAACTTAACAAAAAAGTTAACAATGTTTGGCATTAGTACTCAACATTGTGACAAGATTTGGCCTTAGTACTCAACATTGTGACAAATTAAAACGTTAATACCTGATTTTGCAACACAAAACTATTAATACCCGACATTGAAATTTGGCAGAAACCACAAGGACCAACGGTGTAATTTTTTCTACATTTTATACACTTATCATTACCACTTTCAAAAAAATATTAAAAAAATTCGAGAGGGTGAACAACGTCTTACTAAATTTACTGATGAACAATAACATTTTTGTCACACCCCCAAAAATACCCCAAGCGGAAAACCCCGCGAGGCGTGTGACGTACCAAGATCTAGCCACCAATTACATTGAACTCATAACAATATTTCAAGTAAAGCTTTCATTCATTAAAATAATGTATTACAAAACATTCCTTATATTTGACATGTTCAGCGGAAGCATAAATCATTAGTTATGTTTTTCATAATCAAAGTATGTGATAGCCATTAGACTCGTCTCGGAATTCCATGTATCTCAACCCATGACCACTCCAGCATCCCAGACTACAAGTTCCAAATAAGTGTACCTATAGACCTGCAAGCATGCAGAAAAGTGTATCGGCATAACGCTGGCGAGTTCACTGATTTGTTAACCGATTGTTACAAAATATTGATTTATGTCATGTTGATAATCACTCGATACCGCAGACGGCTCCTTTTTGCCCTTCTCCAATGCTCTATCAAACATTGGTCATGATTTTAAAGTTATTAGTTCACGCCCGTCCTATCCAGGTACGTCGTGAGGGTGCCAAACCTAATAGCGCTATCAACTAATAACCCCGTTGCCCTACAAGCAACTAGTTCGGTAGTATGATGGGACTTAAGTGATAGAAAGTAGTGAGTTATCCAACATCGACATTTACTGAAAACCGACTCATATCCCCTACAAGGATATGGGTTTATGAAAACTGCTTCATATCCCCTACAAGGATATGGGTTTATGAAAATCCGTTTATTTGTTTGCATGTTTGATTGTCCCCACCGGACGCATGCTTGTAAAAAGGATAGTGAACTCACCTTAGATTAGCTCGGCAGATTATGTTACGGAAAGAAATATGCGAGGTGAAACCGCTCAATCACGTCCTAACATGATTACCGTTTAGTTTATTAGTGTACTCATGAAAGACACGAAATCCTTACACGTATCTAAAACGTATTATGCAATCACGTTGACAACTTACATATATATCCCACATATATATTTTCGTTCAAATGACATATGTATGCAAATATATAGAAGGTCGTAGCATACAACTTAAACGACATTTAATGTTGACATTAAACATGTTCGATCATTCTCGGATAACACAACTAACAATCAGATGCACACATTATAACTTATTACGTTTCAGCTTTAATCCTCAAAACTGGGCTGTTTTCGGGTATTTTTATAAAATATTTACAGGTCACAATAAATTCCCAAAAAAATATATGACATGTGAAAAAGTCTTGGTGTGTTCCTGTAAAAGTTTCAAAGTCTAACTGTTTATAGACTTTTCGTATAAATTCGAGCAATGGACAGTGATCTGAATTGTTAAAATTCCGACCCCTGCCCACCGTTTATTTTATTTAAAAATCACCGAGTCTCCGAACGAGGTGAATCCAGTTGGAGAATTTCAGTTCACTCGCATAATTTCTACAGTTTAAATTTCGTAATTTATTTCCCATTATACCCCCAGATATGACTAAATCCATGACCTGCAATTTCTGGAGAAAACGGACAGCCCAACGTTCTGTAACAAAAAAATTCCATTCAAAATAGAAAACGACATCAGAAAATTATGATTCCAGCGCCGTTTGAATCGTATTTCAAAATAACACGTTATAGACTCAAGAGAACCCAATTTTTGTTATATTATGACCCGGTTACAGCCAACCAAAGTTGGCTGTAAACGCCGAACAGTTTTCTGTTTTCTGTTTTCATCTTTTAATTTCCTAACACGAGTTCTAACGGCTCCGTTAACATGTTCAGCAATCGTGCCACATAACAACACTGTTTATAGCCGACCGTACCCATCATTGATCAGATTTGTCACAAACCCTAATCAATCACTTAATCGTTAACAGGCACTAACATCATAATTAACATTACGATTAGATCAAACAACATGATTTAGCAACACTTATACTCCTTCATGCAACCCTAATGGCAGCCGTCTATCAAACTAACCAGAATCACAAATGTTATAATTTATTCACATGACCTTAATCATTCAACTAATTATTCTGAGCAACCATAACCCATCATTATCGGAATTTTCTTCCACAATAACAGTGATCATAAAGAAACACAAAATTATCAAGACCTTATTATCATCCAACACTAGTTTTTGAATGAACATTCAAATGATCAATCAGCGTTCAAACAACCCACTAAATCAGATCCATCAACTCTATACCATAGCTTGATTATACACATATCATATACTCACACATATACACACGGCTAACATCAAACAAAGAATACAAGCCGAAACCAAAATTGAATACTAACCGAGAGAGAGAGAGAGAGAGAGAGAGAGAGAGAGAGAGAAAGAGAGAGAGAGAGAGAGAGAGAGAGAGAGCAGCCTTATCGAAGTGAAGAGGGAAAGAGATAGCACGGAGTGGAGGAGATCACGACAGGGGGGGGGGTCTTCTACCGCCGCACGCACACAAGGGAGGAGGGTAGGGTTTTTGTTTTGAAGTTGTGTTATGAAGAAATAGTGCAGTACGTACATAGGCTAATAGGGGTTTGGGGCGGTGTAAGACCCTTATCATTATTTAATGATTTTCTCACAACAATCAACAATTAAATGTAAATTTATATTTACACATTCATATAAAAATGCGGGTTTATTAAATCTTTTACAAAGGTTTTCTGTACATTGTAATAGAAATAAGTTCGTCAATTAAAAGCGACGAAGTAACAACGTGCGGAAGCTTGTATATTGAAGGTGTTCGGTTCCTCTTCGAGCTTGATCTTCATCCGGGCACTCTTGGCAATCACCTATGGTCAAAAACCACATTAAAGTTAGTTTTGACCTCTTTAAAACACAATTATACAAATTCCACTGTTTAAATATAAAAAAATAACAAACAACATCCGGCAACTGAGGCTGTCGCGCCCCGCGACGGAGGTTGGCTTAGCCTTCGCGGCCCACCACCGCTGTCGCGTCGCGCGACGATGAGGATGTTATGCCGTGGCGTGGCGTGGCGCGACGTCACCTTTTTGATAGAAGGATTGTTGTTGGGTGCTGTATATTTTCCCAGCACTTATAATTCCTTTTTGACAACTTCGAACTTGCATATCATGCAATTTATACCTCCGTTTTAACCGATTCTTTTTTCTACGCGTTAGAAATTTTATTCTCCATCTCATGGAATAATAATCCGACATTTGAGGGCACAAGATCCTGGATTTCAAGCCCTCGACTTGAAACTCAAATATAACATTTTTAACCCGTTTGAGAGAATTTTAAACAATTAAGCTTAGATCACGCCCTCTCCTTTGACATGTCATTTTACTGCATTAAGGTATTTGCATAACTTCCACCGCAACTATCTTTGCGGAGGATTAAAAGATGTAAGTTGTCTATTCCGAATTTACCCCTTTCAGCTTATCAATTTATGACGAATACCATTTTGAGGTATTTTGCCCAAAAAGGAATTCATACCTACTCTTTTGCACATAAGAAAGCTAAACTTTAATATAACACAAATTTTCTAACGATTCAAAAGGGCCGTTTTCCCGATTTAACGTTCATGGGCATTTTGATAATTTTCAGCCCCTTCTTTTATGATGAAGGGCTTTTGTCAACCTGTTTGACCAAGATTTCACTTTTGCCATAATCATACTTATACATACCTGGAATTGGGTCATAGAATTGACTTGTTTAAGTACCTTTTTGCTTTTAAATCTTCTAGTTAAAAGCATTACAACCATATGATATTTCCTGCGATCACAGACTTAACAAACTGTCATAAGTTATTATTGCCAAATGGTATTAACACACCATTTGACCCGTTTAGTCGAAATGACCTTTTATCTACGTATGATGGTATTTTAATACCATCTCGCCCCTTAAACCTATTCCTGTTTACACCATGACTTCCAATTACTTAAAGGACATTCCTTTAATTATTCGACCCGTTAAGACTTACACCAAAAGATTACCTTTTTAAATCTTTATCTATCCGCTAATTCATTTACGGATTGTCAATTAACCATTTTTACCCATCACGGTTCACCCCAAAGCGCGATGTTCAAAATTCCTTATTGATTAGTCTTCACTCGACTAGTCCACTGTTTTACCCTTATTACCCTAATTAATGGTTTCTTACCATTTTCATTTATTCCATCATGCCGGAACGTCATAATTCCAATACCTAACATGTTTCATGACTAATACATACAAATAAATGTATTGTAATTACGAAGGGGGTGCAAGCTTCGCTTACCTCTCATCCGGTTTACGCTTCTCTTCTCGTACTTGATTCATTTGACCGCTTCTTTCCCAAACCTCCACCTAGCTCGTTAAGCGTCAAACTATTGTCAATCATTTACAAGGCGGCTAAATTAGTCATTAACAATCACGACTATTCCACTTCACTTATTTTCTATGTCGAAACTACTATTCGACTTCATGATTAGTTAACTTAGCTTATCAAAGTTAACTACTTTCAATCACATGGTTTACAACATTAAGTCTAAATCGACTTGATATTTAAAACTCTTATCAATCAAAGCATGCCGTATATTCAACAACTAGTTTATAACTTGTCATTTAGCCAAGATTATCACCGAAAAATAGGCTGTTTTTGGTGACCTGTTTAACCTGTTTACAAGTCTTCAAAAATTATGATTTTTATATATGACGTACCTCTCGGAGGGTTAGACCTTGTGTTAAAATTTCAAGATCTAAATCTTTACCAAAAATTCGTAAAAATTCATTTACTAAGCTGCAATCAGATTCGTCACTTCTGACTGCAGCTTACGAAAAAATTCATTTAAAATTACTCGTTTATCCGATTGACGAAATTCCAATTGGAGCTTTTTGGAATTACCTGAAGCTACCTACAGTAAAAATTTAAGATCATAAATCAATTCTTAAATTGAGTTATGACATTTGCAATGGGCTGCAATTTCTGCCAGAAAACGCAGCCTAAACATTCGATACCGAAAAATTCATAAAACATTCAATTTTCATCGAACAAATGCAATTCCAGTGGGGTTTTAAAGATATTTCCTGGAATTATATTTTAGACTCTAGAAACACATATTTTTGTAACGTTTTGTCTACGTTACAGCCAATATAAGTCGGCTGTAAATTCTGATTAGAAGCTGTTTGAATTCAGCTGTCAATTAAAACATGTTTATGACAT
Organism: Helianthus tuberosus; assembly: GCA_030545235.1. Taxonomy (NCBI): domain Eukaryota; kingdom Viridiplantae; phylum Streptophyta; class Magnoliopsida; order Asterales; family Asteraceae; genus Helianthus; species Helianthus tuberosus. Next base: position 101,116 of record JARYGA010060504.1, on the reverse strand, counting down.
TATAACACTATTTTTAGCAATACAAAACCCTAAAAACATCACATACACGAATTTAGTCAAAACCCACTTATCACCTTCAATGGTGATCATGAATTCACAAGAATTAGACCTATTTTCATCATATGCTTGTCTAGGGTTTACTCCTAGACACCATCTAATTCGAATTCTCTAAGTTTGCTTAGAAATTTAACTAGAGATTTCTCATGAAATTTACATACCTCGTGACTCATTTCTCAGTGGAAATCACTAATTCGTACTTGGATTTCGATTTAGACTTGATTTGGACTTTCAATTTGAGAGATTTAGCATGAACTAGGGTTGGGGTTTCCCTTTGGTCGCCCTCTGCTTCAATCGACCAGACACAAGTGTGTGTGTCTTTGGTGGGTTTTTATTTGTTTTAATTAAATTAAGTTTCAAGTTTAACAAGTTTGGCCCCTCCTTTTTCCTTAGTTCATAATTTAAGTGTTTTAACCCACTCATAAGTCACTATCTAACTAGGTTAGAATTATTCCTAGTCAACTTAGTAGGTTCGGTAAGTTAAAAACCCATTTTATTTTAAATCACGTTAACTCGGGCTCCTTATGAACTTTTGTCTTCTCAAGTCGTTTGCTCTCTTTTTATTTATTATTAGGCTTATTTATTTGAATCCTAATAATTTCCGGGTTAATCTTTTCTGCTAACGGTATTCTACCCGCTCTTTAGTATTAACGGAGTTTAATTACCAAACCCGTTTTCGGGGTGTTACAAGTCTACCCCCCTTAAAGAGGTTTCGTCCCCGAAACCTTTCTCACATACTTTATTGGTTCAGATTATCTAAATCTTAGTTTCGGTGATCTCTTAAGCATTGCTCGCCTATAATAATCTTACCAAAAAGTGTGGTAATGTGTTTTTGGCCTTTAAGCGTATGCGCATTTTGGGTATAAGTCCTCGTGGGCCGTTACTTTCAACTGGTATATTTTTATCTTTATCAATTGTTTATTTTGGCGGTTAGACTTGTTAGTCACCGATTACCTTATACCCCATCACTCGGGTATATTCACCTTGCCTTCCCGAGGCTTATCTAAGTTTATGATCTCTTATCCTGTGACTCACGTTACATGGTCACATTCTATATTACTTTTTCTTGAGCGTGAACGTGTCATGACATGTATAAGTTTATCTCGACTTTCCATTACCGTAAATCTTTCTCTCGAATGTATCGCCTTGCACCTGTCAGTGTCAAGATCTTTATTCTTTGATACTAATCACTTTCCGAATTCATCTCATAATATTCATATTTGTTAAAGCGTTGTTTCTTACTAATACTAAATTTTAGTTTAACGCTTTTCTCTTTGACTATGTTAATTACTCATGTCAAGGAAATTGACAACCCACAATTTATTCTTTTTCCGTTCTCGTTTTAGATGGGGAATCATAATCAGTTCCCTCGTTTTACGCTATTGACCCGTAGGTTCTTTCACTTAGTCTCATAGGCTAATTCTTTAGATTTTTCCCCTTTCTAAGGTGAGACCAAACATTTCGTTACCTTTTATTTATGACTCGTGAGTCATTTTGGTTCGTAGACTTTAACACTACTTATAATCCCGTAGTTTATGACGATCTCGTATATCATCTTTTATTTGTGTCTTTATGCAAATGTACCTAAGACATCCATTGTTTATTTGGAATCATTTGTTTTCACTTTTGAACTTTAGTTGACCTTGACCGTAGTCTAAGGCTTCATTTATAACTCATTTCGGACTAATCTTCCAACTTTATGACTCCTCACGTCATATACACGTCAGTTTGCTCTACGTTTACCGTAACTCGGTTCATACTTATACTTCTTTACATCCCATTACTTGGGTTCTTTTATCTTAATGTTTTTAACGCCAATGACCCTTTACATAGGTTTATTAATATTTCGCGCTTACTTGCATTAGCAAGCGTCATCCTTTGTTTAATTCGTTTGACATATTCGTGTGAACTTCGTCACTTATAAGTGTCAAGCCTCATTTCTTGTTCGACCCGTTCAACTTTAAAATAGTTGAACGTAATTTTTTCAAAATTTCTATCTACAGCATCTTATCATCTTTTAGTCATGACTCGAAACCCGAGTCTTTTGACTTTCCTTCCGAGTTCCTGCTTCTCGGTCTACGCATGTGTTTAAATCCTTACCCATCAACCGGGTGTTTTACCGAAGTCGTTATTATTGCAACCCTTCCGGTATGCATTAAGACTTCGCTTCGATTTATTTGGTCGTCTTAGCGAAATCCATCGCTTTCATTCGACCATGTCTTTTATTCTTTATGTGACCATCCTTGACGGCCTTATAGATTTTGAATGACGATTATCATCGTCATCCTTTCTTTACTACGACCAAAGTTAACAACTTTGATTATCTTTTTCGTGTGGGCAATACCTTCGCTTTTATGATCCGGCGGATCATCTATACTTTGCTTTTACTTGCCCATTTTATCACCCATGGCTCTTTCGTCCCTTTTCTCGGGCTCATTATTCTAATGTAATATGCTTCCGTCACCCGGCTTGCGTTTGCATTATTCTCAAGTATTTTGCTTGTTTGATTCATTTGGGTACTTTTAATTTATCCCATTTACCCTGTCCTTACTACATCGGATGTAAGTATGTCCATCATAAAAAGTTCATGGTACCACGTGCTCACCACTTACTTGGCCAAAGTGTAGGATCGGTTTGCGACCCGAACGAGTCGTTCAGAAGAGATTTATCAGTTTCAGAGGCGGAAACTAAGAAACCGATTACGAAACAGCTTGCGTATCACTTTAACACTGATTATATTGATATACTATCGTTTACAATCAGTCCTCACACCGGCAGCACCTCGGTATGGAATCTATGAACTATCCTGGTCTGTTCGCTTCAAATGAAAAATGACTCATATATATATACTAGCCTAGACCGCTTGAAACATACATGACATGTCCAAGCGGTTACGTTCAAGCGGTCAAACATCCTAATTCTAATTCAAGTGACCACAACATGATTTGACTTTTTCAAGCGAATAACAAACATCTAGAATCTGATTTAGATATGTTGAATTCCACTGATGATGTCATGAGTGTGATGTCATCATTAAGAATGATGACATCATGCTTGTTCCGAACCGCAACGAACCCAAGACTCGATATTAAGACGAAGACGACAGATGAATGCACTAACAGACTCCCCCTCAGATGTTGACGAGTCTTAAGTGTCGAGTCTTTGCATCTTCAGTCTTTATTAGTCTGTTCATTTTCTTCGCATATATCAGGATCTTCTCTTTGGCTCTAACCTCGTCAGACTCCCCCTCTCATCATGATGGGATCGCTGTCTGGAATTAGCTATCACCTTGAGATTGCATCCTGACTTTAACTCTGTTCAGCTCAACTCCTGCACACAGTTTCTCACCACCACATAAGTTTTTACTTAAAAAAACAATAAGAAAAACTTACTGGAAATAGTTACATCAAGTTCAAATTAATGATCTCGATTAACTAATCAAACTTCTTTCTTAAATCAAAATTTTTCAATTCAGTACACACACTCCCAAACCAGTTCATCATGTTCAGCACTCAAAATTTTGAAAATCAGCTCTCCAACATCAGTTGTCAAAAATCTTTTTGGACTTTTCAAAATAATGAAACATGAATGCAATAACAGAAATTAACTGCAGAAATAAAATATGTACAAACATATTTTTGTGAGTTTGCAAAAGAGGATCATATCAGTTTATGTGACCAATCACTAGCACCGTTAAGCTTGATTTCATTTTATGCTCTAAACAATTCACATTGATTGACGATATTGTTGTCCACTTAAACTCAATCTAAAAACTTTCGACATGCTTACCGATACGTTTAGGTATATTTAGATAGCACTAAATTCTTATGGACCCCACGATCTCAGCATATCCCCTCATCATGCAATACACTAACTCAAGTAATGCCTTTAAACTTTTATCGACTGTGATTTGTGCGAAAATAAAGCAGAATGTTTAAACATTAACAATCAGGTCGATACTTCCGTATACGCAGAGAAAGTCCAATGTTTAAACAAAATAAGAAAAATAAAACAAGTTGAAGTTGTTTAGGCTTTAACCACCAGGTCGATACTCCCGTATACGCAGAGGTGATCTAAAGCTTAAACGAAACACCAAAGAAAATAAAGCAGAACGTTTAGGCAACAACATCCAGGTCGATACTCACGTATACGCAGAGGATATCCGATGCTTAAACAAAATAAAGAAATCAAACAAGTTTAAATCTTTGCAAAATAAAATGCACAATCACAGCGACTTTTCAGCAAAGTTATGAAAGTTCACAAACTTAACCAGTTTTATGTCTTTCTGACAATCAGAGATTACTGAATAGGCACACAATCAAGAAGGACAAAACTAAGTACTATGCTTTTGACCATGTTTCCCACTAGAACTAGGCTTTTTGCTTTATGTTTGTATCGTTATCACAAATCTACTAGTCTAGCTGAGCCTACCGTCACATCTTTAGTGAGATCG
>JARYGA010060504.1:47092-96406 GCA_030545235.1 Helianthus tuberosus | reverse complement strand
ATGTGCTTATATTTAACCAAAATAGAACTTTTCACAAACTAGGCACTTAGCTCAGTTGGCTAGGCGCGCGAAAGGGTGTGGCCTAGACCCGGGTTCGATCCTGGGGACGGCTGGTTTCACCATTTTTATTAGAAATTTTTCCATTTAAGTGTATGTTTAGTTATGTAATACTAATATCAGTTTTATTATTAGTAAGAAAATATTAAATAATAATAGTGTTAGTCTTATTTTAAAATACTAGGGTTATTGTCAAGGGCAAATATTGGGTAACCTAGCCTTAATTAGGCATGGACTGGCCACCTATGCTTAAACAAGGCAGCACTAACCAATATCTAACCATGATAATGGCTAGTTAAAAAAAAAAAAATTTGATATAAAGTAAATTTTTCTCTATATATAAATATATATATATTTTTATATATAAGAAAGATTATTTATAACTGCTAAATTATACTGTGATAACTATATATATATAAGAAAAATCGAATATACAGTATAATATATGTGAATATACAGTATAAATCATATATATATATAATATCAAAATTTATACATAAAGGTGATCGGAAATTTAAAATACTAAATAAGAGTTTAACATATCTAAATACTATAGGATTTCGCGATCATCTAGACGTAATCTATTTATCTCACGATCATCACTTAAGATATGAACTCTAAAATAAAGATACACTAACTTTATTGTCTTTTGGTGTATCCCTGCAATTCACTCATCTCAACACTTTGATTTTCTCATATCATAAATATTTAACAAATTATTTTTCATGCTTTTATTTTGAACCTATCAATTCTAAGTCTTCCTCAGTTGCCAATCCAAGTAAGCCTTCTTTTGACAAAGAATTTTTATTAATTCTAAAAAGTCCTTCACATTCATTCTAAATATCTATTGATCATATATCTTTTGGCTTAAACCTAGTCACTTTGAAAATTATATCGTTTCATCTCATTTGTTTGTCATCAATTTATGGAACTAGTTCATTTGAACCGTTGAATCCTACTGATGGTACAACTCGTATTCACAAAATTTGATATTTTAAGTCTATGTCATCTATCTTAATATTGTTTTTATTAACTAAAATATGACATAAGTCTAAAAAAGAAATATCATAACCCAAATCTCGAGGACGAGATTTAAAACAAGGTGGGGAGAATGTAACATCCCTATTTTTATCATATAATAATTATAGGATTATCTAATTTTATTACCCACTATTAACTAGTTTATTTTTAATATAAATATTCAACTCAAATAGTTTTAAACACTATTTTATATAGTTGGTTGAAATATTTAATTGGCCTGTATATGGGTTGACCTTTCTATTAAAATAAAAGTATCTAAAATCGTATATTATTAGACGGGTAGATTATGGGTAAGTTGAAAATTAGAAAAATGAAGTTCCTAGACGGGCCTAGGAACCGTATAATAATTAAACTATAAAAATACATTGTATTTTGAACCTACTCTACTTTTAATGAAACTTAGACCCAAATGTAGACAAAAATATTCTCGTTCTAATAACATATTTATTATTTTCTAGAAACGTTATATTTTAGAAGTTATACACGCCAAATAACTGAACCAATTGAATTAATTAATATATATAAATTAATTATAAATAATATAGTAATAATAATTACAATTCAATTGAATTGTACGTAAGATATGAAAAAATAAAATAAATATTATAATTTTACATTCTTAGATTTTGTTTATGAGTATATATAATGGAAAGAATCAAAATAATAAAATAAGAATGAAAGATTAAACTTATGAAATTGAATGTAAATGTTGGAAAGTAAACGTGTCACTATATTAAGAAATGAGAATGAAATAACCATTAAAATCAAAACAACTCCACAAAATTTGAAATAATATGCATGTGGACGTGTATGTATCATTAAATGCATACAGATACGTGTACAATTTATGTTGTGTGCTTTCCAAGCTATTATACTATAAATAGGAAGAAGCAGTTCATCATTCAAACCGCCAAAATTCCTTTCTTTCTTTCTTTCCCTCTACTATTTTAATTACCTTATTTTTTTTTTATTCACCCTATAATAATAATAAAACCCTGCTCCGTTTTAAGTATTTTAACTCCCGATCACCGCTACCCTTTCTGATTGATCTGAGCCCATAACGCATGTCAGGGCCCTGCCCGACTAAGTTCGTTGGGGTTCTGTCTCGGGACATCGGGATAAGATTGAATCAGGGGTACTATACTTAAATTACAAATATATATTTTTATTTCTACCAAACACACACTAGCTCGAATTCTGCTACGATACAGGGTATTAACTTGATCGCTATTACGATTCATTTTCCGACTGATCAATATATCCAATGGATGTCTAAGTGCCGCCCACATTAGGGTTATACTTTATCGTTCGTCATTAATTTGACGGATCATCGTTAATTCGATGGATGAAGTATTATACTTTGTCGTTCGTCATTAATTTGACGGATCATCGTTAATTCGATGGATGAAGTAATCGTTAATTCGATGGATGAAGTATTATACTTTGTCGTTCGTCATTAATTTGACGGATCATCGTTAATTCGATGGATGAAGTATTGCACTTTGTCGTTCATTGTGAGAATTTGATCTCGTGAGTTATCGTAATTATTGTATTAAGTTACCTACCTAGTTCGTATGCACTAGGTTACAAGGCAAAATCAATAGGCTAAGCCCTGCCTGTATAAATCTGCAATATATCAAGGCTTATCTGTAGACTAAACTTTGGCCGTATGAATCTGCATGATTATATGTGAGTCATTCTCTCTTTTTATCAAATCTGTTTACAAAATCATGTTATTTTCAAAGTTATAATTACGGGGATTAAGTCTTTGTAATCACCAAGTTACAGCCGGTATGTGGGGTTTTGTATACATTACTTGATAATCGTCACCATTGGGGCAGCCAATGGGGGATATGACCATAGCCACAGACACCATTGGACGAATGGGCCAATGGGTCGAGTGACAATTACCGTGGGTAGTTGGCTTGATATCAGAAACATTGTAATCGCTCTTAATACTGTATATTATAACAAATGTGTCATTTTAGTAAATAGAATAATTCACTCAGTATTTCCCGCTGACAAAACCTTTTTCAAACATGTTTCAGGTAATTACAGTAGATTGGAATAAGAGATGGATACGGCACAGAAAGGCATCAAGAAGTGGCTTATTTTATTAATTAAATCAAATTAAGAAATATTATTTTATGTAATCAAATTTATCTTTATTAAAGCTACCATTGTAAAACATGGGTTTATCCCATATATTTAATAAATAAAATCCGGTGTTTTCTAAACTCTGATATTTTTCCTAACTCACGGTTCTGATGAAATTTCCGCTGCAACGTTTTTAAAATAAAAATAATCACCGGTACCACTGGGCTGTTCGCGACTTCCGATTCCGTCCAGGGTGGGTCGGGGGTCGTGACAACCTGGATTACCACCTAATAGGGAAGTAGAATTTAGAATTCATCTAATTCCTGGAACTACACCGATAGCTAAGGCACCTTATCGGTTAGCACCCACCGAAATGCTAGAATTGAAAAAGCAATTAGATGAATTGCTAAGCAAATGCTCCAGCAGCATTTATGGACATGATGAATAGGATCTGTAAACCGTACTTGGATAAATTCGTAATTGTCTTCATTGACGATATACGTATTTATTCCAAAAGTCGGGAAGAACATTGTGAGCACCTGCATGCACTCTTAACTTTGTTAAGAAAGGAGAAGTTTTACGCCAAATTCTCGAAGTGTGAATTCTGGCTGCAAGAAGTGCAATTTTTAGGGCACATAGTGAATCACGAAGGCATTCACGTAGATCCTGCTAAAATAGAAGCAATCACCAAATGGAAGGTTCCGCAAATAGCTATGGAAATTAGAAGTTTTATAGGGTTAGCCGGATATTATAGATGGTTTATTAAGGATTTTTCCAAGATAGCTGTACCATTAACTAAGCTAACCTGTAAAGCAGTTAAGTTTGAATGGGGACCTAAACAAGAAGAAGCTTTTAAGATCTTAAAGCAGAAATTAACAAATGCTCCAATTCTAGCTTTACCGGAAGGAACGGAATATTTTGAAGTATAATGTGATGCTTCAAAACTAGGATTAGGATGTGTGCTTATGCAACGCAAGAAGGTAATTGCGTATGCATCAAGGCAATTGAAAAAGCACAAAGAAAATTATACAACACATGACTTAGAGTTAGGAGCCATAATTGTTGCCCTTAAAATTTGGAGACATTATCTGTATGGAAGTAAGTTCACTGTCTATACAGATCATAAGAGCTTAAGATATATATTTGGGCAAAAAGAATTGAACATGAGACAAAGAAGATGGATGGAAATCCTAAGTGACTACGACTGTGATATTCAATATCACGAAGGAAAAGCAAACGTAGTTGCTAATGCTTTAAGTCGTAAGTATCATGAAAAGCAAAAGCGAGTTCATGCTCTTAGATTAAGTTTACAATTAGACTTAATGGAACAATTAAAGAATGTTCAGGAAACAACAATCAAGGATGATGCTGAAGGGATGAAAGGACGAGTAAAAGAATTAGAGCAAGGCAATGATGGAATTCGGAGATTCCACAAAAGAAGAATTTGGGTACCTAAGCAAGGATAATTAAGAAATAAGATTTTAGATGAAGCTCATAAATCTAGGTATACCATGCATCCTAGTAACTCTAAAATGTACCAAGATTTAAGAAATAATTTCTGGTGGATAGGAATGAAAAAGGACATAGCTAGATATGTTTTTAAGTGTCTTACTTGTTCACAAGTTAAGGCAGAACAACAGAAACCCTCAGGTCTACTACAACAATTAGAAATGCATGTATGGAAATGGGAGCTTATAACAATGGACTTTGTTACTAAGTTACCCAAAACCAGAAAAGGTAATGTCTCGATTTGGGTAATTGTGGATCGATTAACCAAATCAGCTCATTTTCTACCTATGAAGGAAACCTTTAGCATGGAAAGGTTAGCCAAGTTGTATGTAGATGAAGTAGTATCCTTACATGAAGTTCCACTCTCCATTGTATCGGATAGAGATAGTCATTTCACTTCCCACTTCTGGACAAGTTTCCAGGAAGCAATGGGAACTCGACTAAATTTAAGTACTGCATATCATCCTCAAACAGACGGACAAAGTGAAAGGACGATCCAAACCCTGGAAGACATGCTTAGAGCATGTGTGATAGATTTTGGTGGAAATTGGGATGATCACCTACCTTTAATTGAATTCTCCTATAACAATAGTTATCATTCAAGTATAGAAGCTACCCCATTCGAAGCACTGTATGGATGAAAATGCAGAACTCCAGTTTGTTGGGCAGAAATAGGAGAAAGTCAATTGTCAGGTCCTGAAATAGTTATAAATTACAGCATAAGAGTGATTACAATGGCTTTTATCTTATTTTTATTTGGCGCCGTGTCACCTGGTGACGATGGTCATACCACTATTGGGTCATTCCCCAAGTAGTGATGATTATCACTGTTAGGATTTATTAGCCTAACTGTGAGAAATTAGTAACGTGCACAATACCCCAATTAGCCAGTGATTCAAGATAACCATGACTTAATCCCTGTAATTATAACATTTGAAAATAATTGGAGTATTGTAAAAATACTTTTGATAAAAGAGAATGACTCACATTTCAGTCTTTCCTTGATTTGAGTGATCTTGTCGGTGGTTTCTTGCACGATCTCGGGACCTGATAATTGACCTTCTCCTATTTCTGCCCAGCAAACTGGGGTTCTACATTTTCGTCCATACAGTGCTTTGAACGGGGCAGCTTCAATACTTGCATGATAACTATTGTTATAGGAGAATTCAATTAAAGGTAGGTGGTCATCCCAGTTTCCACCAAAATCTATAACGCATGCTCTAAGCATGTCTTCCGGGGTTTGGATTGTGACAACTCGTATTTCAGAACTTATCTTTGTGCTTAATGTAACGTATGTGAATCTTGTGTGATAATCTGATATGTTGATTTAACGAATGTTTATGAGACTTTATGTTTGTATTATGTGAATCATTGTATATATATATATATATATATATATATGACAACTCGGGTCGCACAACATAATCCCATCGCACAAGCCCATTCGGGCCACACTCTTTGCATCCGAAACCAATGGGCAGCCCATGATGGGTCCGGCCCACTCCCTTATGTCGCATAACCTCATGAGAAGGGGGTATACTCTTCATTGTTTTGGCTAAACACTTTACACATCAAAACCCTACTCTCTTTCTCTCCTCTCAAAGTCGACGGCAACACCTCCATCTCTCTCTAAGCTTTTGGTTTGGATCATCCTTGTTCTACTTGCTAATCGGTTAGTGTATTACTTTGATTGTATGATTGTTGATATGTTGGCTTACATGTTTTACATGATGATTTAGGGATGTTAGGTGTTTGATTATGATGTAAACTGTTAGGGATTGGTGTTCATAATAATCGGCTCACATGTGTACTTGATGATATTCATATGATTCGGATTGCATGATCTAGATTTAGAACCGAATATATACAATCGGCTGTTGTGATTTGATAATCGAAGTGGTTGCATGATGGTTAGGATTGCATATTGATATAAAAGTTTACTAATCTAATGATCCGGATTGAACGTTTGATTATTGCTCATGACTATGATTAATTAGGGATTATACGAATCACATGATGATTGCTTGAATTGATCGATTATTGGTTTGGATGGAAACTGTTGATTGTGTTGATTGTTAAATTGCAAATATAGAAACTGTTAATTTGGTCAAAAGAATTGATTGGAACTATTAACTGAATTGCATGAGTTTAGGGAAGTTGGTAACAAATCGCACAAGATCAGATCTTGTCATACAAGCTGTTGATCGCACAAGATTAGGTCGCACAAGACCTGATCTGTTCGCACAAGTGCCAGACGCACAAGTTCAGTCGCACAAGATACCAGTAGTCGCACAAGGCTATTGGATCGCACAAGTTATGTTTTTGATAACTGTTTGGGCTGTGTACATGTTGGGATTGATTATTGGGCCAGGTTAGTTTCCAATCGCACAACCCATTGTGGATCACACAAGTCATGCTGATCGCACAACAGGTTGGGCCGCCTATTTATTGGGCTTTATCTTTCGGGTCGCACAAGTTTGGACATGTTTGGTACTTGAATGCTACTGTTAATGTGTTAACATGTATTAGGAGTTTGCCATGATCAATATGTGTTCATAACCTGTTAAACTATGTGAAACGTACGTGCACTACTTGAACCTAGACCTCACTTGTATGGTAACCATGTTAGGACGTGGTTGACCTCTAGCAGCTCGATTGACCTTTCGTTTATCTGCCGAGCTAACCCAAGGTGAGTTCACACTTTCTACAAAGCTTGGGATTCCCAGGGGTTGGGAATGGGTTAAGGAACATGGATTCCTCATCCTTCTTGGGTAGGACAGTACGGGTTAAGGAATATAATTCCTCGTCCTCTTGGACAGTTCAACTTTCACTAGACCAAAACTCTATCACGAAGTCCCTCCTTTTTATATCGACTTAATCGCCGGGCCAATGGCGAGCGGGACATTAGTTAGATAGCACTATTTAGGTCTGACAAGCCTCACACCGTGCCGCAGAGGACGGGCGTGAACTAATGGATCTGGGCACGTCAATGATGATACACATTGACGCTAAGGGCACATAAACATGACTAAAGTCACTGGTCGATATGGTAACGAGTCTAGTAGTATATACATGGGGTAGCCCCCACGGCCGAAGAGCCAGATAATTAAACATGGGGTAGCTCCCACGGCTGGATTGCCAGAGTAAACGGGATTAAACAAAACACATTTTCAACTATGGGGTAACCCCCACGACAGGGATGCTAGTTAAAGGAAACCGTTTTTGGAACAACTTAAAACAAACACCCAACTGTGAACTCGCTCAACGTTGTTGTTGACTCGTTACTACATGCTTTGCAGGTCAATAGGTTTAGCAGGAGCTTGCATGGGGAAGAGTCGTTGTGGAGCATGGACATGGAGTGTTCATGATGAACTTAAACATTATTTACTTATGCCTTGGTTTTAGACATTATGCTTCCGCTTGCAACTTAAACTATGTTTTGTTTGGACACCAATTGTATTGTGTTGGAATTTATTATTACTTACATGCTTGTTCAATATAATTGGTGGCTTGATCCTGGTCAGTCACGCCTCCAAGCGGTGATACTCCGCAGGTGGATTTTGGGGGTGTGACAGATTGGTATCAGAGCCATTGGTTATAGTGAACTTGGTTTTAATAAGGGAAAAAGATTTTTTATTGAAACCAGACTATAACCTGTACAGTGCTCAACGATCCACAACGACGCTTCACTCCACGTGCAAGGCTCAACAATATAGGTAATATGATGTATTTTTATATTGCCTATTTGCTAGCTTCATAGTACATTGCTTATGGTATGCTTCGTTAGTATAACAACTGTTGCTTGAACTCCGTGTGCTTACTCTCTTCTGTCACTCCACGTTTACACACATGTGCGACACTTTCCTTACTTGTGTTTTCTTCGATGTGAAAATCATGAGTGGACGCCTGAACTTAACTCAAGCCCAGCTGACGGCCTTGATCAATGAGCAAGTTGCTGCGCTGCTTGCAGCCGCTCAGGCAGGAGGTATACCCTGTCATTTCAACTCACTCTAGGATCTCTAGGTCCTACTCTCGTGAACCAACCTTTGTGTTGAACTTGGTCCTTTCTTACTCTCACGACAGGTCAACCTGCACAGCCTCCTGTGTGCACTTTCAAGACCTTTATGGACTGTCGACCTAGTACCTTCAGTGGTACCGAAGGAGCTGTAGGTCTCCTCCACTGGTTCGAGAAACTCGAATCTATCTTCGAGATGTGTGAATTCCCTGAGGCTCGCAGGGTGAAGTATGCTACTGGTACTCTCTAGGGTATAGCGCTCACGTGGTGGAACGCTCAGATCCAAATGCTGGGGTTGGTTGCTGCTAATGCCACTCCATGGAACACCTTCAAGGATTTGATCAAGGAAGAGTACTACAATCGTGATGACATCCACAAGCTGGAGGTAGAGTTCTTCAACTTAAAGATGACGGGGTCAGAGATTGAAGCGTACACAAAAAGATTAAACGAGCTGGCAATCTTGTGTCCTACTATGGTGGACCCTCCCATTAAGCGTATCGAACTATACCTCAAAGGCTTAGTACCAGAGATTCAAAGTCATGTGACTTCAGCTAACCTCGCCACCATCCAGCAAGTAGTTCAATTGGCTCATCGTCTCACCGATCAGGCGGTGGAGCAGAACAGGTTACCAAAGCGTATTAGTGCTATAACTACTTCTGATACTCCCAGCGACAACAAGCGTAAGTGGGATGGAACTTCAAGCAAAGTTTCAACTTCTGTTCAGTCTCAGTCTCAGTAGAGAAGGACTGACGACTACAAGAGCCCTGGTCAGCAATCATCTGGTAGTCAAAGTCAAGGAGGGTACAGGGGAAATCACCCCAAATGCAATCGTTGTAACCTACACCACAGCGGGCCATGCACCAGGAGTAACTGCCATAGGTGCAACAAGCCAGGCCACGCTGCAAAGGATTGCAGAAGTTTACGCCCCGCGAATCAGAATCGTCAACAACAACCCCTACAAAATCAACGCCAGCAGCAACAGCAAGGTATCAACAGAGGGTGTTTTCAGTGTGGAGCTGAAGGCCATTTCAAGAGAGACTGTCCCCAACTAAACCAGAATCAGAACAACAACAATAATAACAATCAGGGGAATGGAAACAACGGGGGTAACAACGGAAATGGTGCCAGGGGTCGTATGTTTGTGATTGGACAAGGATATGCAAGGAACGATCCCAACGTCGTGACGGGTAAGTTTCTACTGGACGACTTTTATGTTACTTTTTTATTTGATTCGGGTGCCGATACTAGCTACGTGTCCTTAAAAGTTAGTCAAATGCTTAAGCGTACCCCAACACTTTTGAACACCAAGCACACTGTAGAACTAGCTAATGGTAAGAGTTTAGAGGCCACACACGTAGTCAAGGGTTGTAACCTTGTTCTTGCTAATCAGACCTTCTCTATCGACCTCATTCCTATCGTCTTGGGTAGTTTCGACGTTGTCATTGGGATGGATTGGTTATCCCAACACCAAGCAGAGATTCTTTGCAACGAGAAGATTGTCCGTATACCTCGTTCAGGTGATGAACCTCTTATGATTCGTGGCGACAAGAGTGGTGCTGTTGTGAGCATCATCTCTTTCCTTAAGGCCCAGAAGTGTTTGAGAAAGGGCCACATTGCTATTTTGGATCTCGTTACTGACACCTCGAAGAAAGAGAAGAAGATAGAAGATTTTCCTATCGTACGTGACTTTCCTGAGGTATTCCCTGAGGAATTACCTGGTCTTCCGCCTCATCGTCAAGTCGAGTTTCAAATCGAGTTGGCTCCTAGAGCAACACCCATAGCTCGAGCACCTTATCACCTAGCTCCATCTGAACTAGAATAGCTGTCTACGCAACTACAAGAACTTTTGAATAAGGGTTTTATTCGTCCTAGCTCTTCGCCATGGGGAGCTCCAGTGCTATTTGTGAAGAAGAAGGATGGTACCTTCAGAATGTGTATTGACTACCGTGAACTCAACAAAGTGACCGTGAAGAATCGCTATCCTCTCCCACGTATTGATGACTTGTTCGACCAGTTGCAAGGGTCGAGTTTCTATTCAAAGATTGATTTGAGATCGGGATATCACCAGCTGAGAGTCCGAGAGGAGGACGTCTCCAAAACAGCCTTTAGAACTCGGTATGGACACTACGAGCTTTTGGTCATGCCTTTTGGGCTGACGAACGCACCTGCGGTTTTCATGGACCTTATGAATCGAGTGTGCAAGCCTTACCTAGATAAGTTCGTTATAGTTTTCATCGACGACATCCTGGTCTATTCTAAGAGTCAGGAGGAACACGAGCAGCATCTACGACTTATTTTGGAACTCCTTCGAACAGAACAACTTTATGCAAAGTTCTCGAAATGCGACTTCTAGCTTCGTGAAGTCCATTTCCTAGGCCACGTGGATAACAAGGATGGGATTCACGTTGATCCATCCAAGGTAGACTCGATCAAGGACTGGCCTGCACCTAGAACACCAACAGAAATCCGCCAATTCTTGGGCTTGGCAGGTTACTACAGAAGGTTTATTAAGGATTTCTCCAAGATTGCGCAACCTCTCACCTCACTAACTCAGAAAGGTGTCACCTATCACTGGGGTAATGCACAGGAAACTGCGTTTCAACACTTAAAGGATAGACTTTGTAGCACCCCTATCCTCTCATTGCCTGAAGGCACAGACGATTTTGTGGTTTATTGCGACGCATCCATTCAGGGACTTGGTTGCGTGTTGATGCAACGTGATAAGGTCATTGCTTACGCATCACGTCAACTTAAGATTCACGAAAGGAACTACACTACACACGATTTGGAGCTGGGAGCTGTTGTTTTCGCACTCAAGATATGGAGACATTACCTGTACGGTACCAGGTGCACCATTTACACCGATCACAGGAGTCTCGAGCATATCTTCAAGCAAAAGGAGTTAAACATGCGTCAACGTCGATGGGTCGAGTTATTGAATGATTACGAATGCGCGATCAAGTACCATCCAGGCAAAACCAATGTTGTGGCTGACGCCCTCAGTCGAAAGGACACTACGCCTAAGCGCGTGCGAGCATTACAACTCACCATTCAATCTAGTCTTCCTTCCCAGATACGAGATGCTCAGGTAGAAGCATTGAAACCAGAAAACGTCAGGGCTGAAGCCCTACGTGGCTCAAGGCAACAGTTAGAACAAAAGGAAGACGGTGCATACTATGTAACAGGACGCATTTGGGTCCCACTCTATGGCAACCTACAAGAGCTTGTGATGGATGAGGCACACAAGTCTCGTTACTCAGTACATCCTGGTTCGGATAAGATGTACCACGACTTGAAAACTACGTATTGGTGGCCTAGCATGAAAGCTCACATAGCAACCTACGTTAGTAAATGTTTGACTTGTGCGAGAGTCAAAGTCGAATACCAGAAACCCTCAGGCCTACTTCAACAACCAGAGATACCACAATGGAAATGGGAGCAGATTTCCATGGATTTCGTTACTGGCCTACCCAGATCTCAGCGCGGAAATGACACTATTTGGGTGATCGTGGATCGACTCACAAAGTCTGCACACTTTTTGGCTATCAAAGAAATAGACAAGTTCTCTACTTTAGCAGATGTTTACTTGAAGGAAATGGTTTCGAGGCACGGGGTGCCAACCTCTATTATCTCTAATCGTGATGCACGTTTTACTTCTGAACTATGGCAAGCAATACACAAGTCCTTTGGCTCACGTTTAGATATGAGCACAACTTATCACCCGCAAATGGATGGGCAGTCTGAATGCACCATCCAGACCCTTGAAGACATGCTTCGTGCATGTGTTATCGATTTCGGCAACGGCTAGGAAAAACACCTCCCTTTGGTGGAGTTTTCGTATAACAACAGTTACCACACCAGTATCCAGGCCGCTCCGTTTGAGGCATTGTACGGACGTAAATGCCGATCACCTCTTTGTTGGGCAGAGGTGGGGGATAGTCAGATCACTGGCCCAGAACTTGTGGTAGACACAACGGAAAGGATTGCTCAAATACGACAATGAATGGCGGCAGCTCGTGACCGTCCGAAAAGCTACGCTGATAAGGGCAGGAAACCACTCGAGTTCCAGGTTGGGGATCGAGTGCTACTCAAAGTCTCACCCTGGAAGGGTGTTGTACGTTTTGGCAAACGAGGCAAACTTAACCCACGATATGTTGGACCATTCGACATCATAGAGAAAATAGGCTAAGTGGCCTACAAACTGAACCTACCAGCAGAATTCAGTGGAGTTCACAACGTTTTCCACGTGTCGAATCTGAAGAAGTGTCTGTCAGATGAGACCCTCATAGTTCATTTGAAGGAACTCACTATCGACGAGCAGTTGCGATTCGTCGAAGAACCAGTAGAGATTACTGACCGAGATGTGAAAATTCTTAAGCGCACCAAAATACCTCTCGTTCGAGTTCGTTGGAACTCCCGTCGTGGCCCAGAGTTCACCTGGGAACGCGAAGATCAGATGAAACAAAAGTATCCCCAATTGTTCGAGAACAGTACAACCACTACTGAGGTTGAAGCTACTGCGGAATTTCGGGACGAAATTCCAGATCAACGGGGGGAGGATGTGACACCCCAGGAAAACCATGCAACTTAACTAGCGTCCTCAGTGAGTACGTGCTAAATTTCGGGACGAAATTTCTTTCAACTTGGGGATAATGTGACAACTCGTATTTCAGAACTTATCTTTGTGCTTAATGTAACGTATGTGAATCTTGTGTGATAATCTGATATGTTGATTTAACGAATGTTTATGAGACTTTATGTTTGTATTATGTGAATCTTTGTATATATATATATGACAACTCGGATCGCACAACATAATCCCATCGGACAAGCCCATTCGGGCCACACTCTTTGCATCCGAAACCAATGGGCAGCCCATGATGGGTTCGGCCCACTCCCTTATGTCGCATAACCTCATGAGAAGGGGGTATACTCTTCATTGTTTTGGCTAAACACTTTACACATCAAAACCCTACTCTCTTTCTCTCCTCTCAAAGTCGACGACAACACCTCCATCTCTCTCTAAGCTTTTGGTTTGGATCATCCTTGTTCTACTTGCTAATCGGTTAGTGTATTACTTTGATTGTATGATTGTTGATATGTTGGCTTACATGTTTTACATGATGATTTAGGGATGTTAGGTGTTTGATTATGATGTAAACTGTTAGGGATTGGTGTTCATAATAATCAGCTCACATGTGTACTTGATGATATTCATATGATTCGGATTACATGATCTAGATTTAGAACCGAATATATACAATCGGCTGTTGTGATTTGATAATCGAAGTGGTTGCATGATGGTTAGGATTGCATATTGATATAAAAGTTTACTAATCTAATGATCCGGATTGAACGTTTGATTATTGCTCATGACTATGATTAATTAGGGATTATAAGAATCACATGATGATTGCTTGAATTGATCGATTATTGGTTTGGATGGAAACTGTTGATTGTGTTGATTGTTAAATTGCAAATATGGAAACTGTTAATTTGGTCAAAAGAATTGATTGGAACTATTAACTGAATTGCATGAGTTTAGGGAAGTTGGTAACAAATCGCACAAGATCAGATCTTGTCATACAAGCTGTTGATCGCACAAGATTAGGTCGCACAAGACCTGATCTGATCGCACAAGTGCCAGACGCACAAGTTCAGTCGCACAAGATACCAGTAGTCGCACAAGGCTATTGGATCGCACAAGTTATGTTTTTGATAACTGTTTGGGTTGTGTACATGTTGGGATTGATTATTGGGCCGGGTTAGTTTCCAATCGCACAACCCATTGTGGATCGCACAAGTCATGCTGATCGCACAACAGGTTGGGCCGCCTATTTATTGGGCTTTATCTTTCGGGTCGCACAAGTTTGGACATGTTTGGTACTTGAATGCTACTGTTAATGTGTTAACATGTATTAGGAGTTTGCCATGATCAATATGTGTTCATAACCTGTTAAACTATGTGAAACGTACGTGCACTACTTGAACCTAGACCTCACTTGTATGGTAACCATGTTAGGACGTGGTTGACCTCTAGCAGCTCGATTGACCTTTCGTTTATCTGCCGAGCTAACCCAAGGTGAGTTCACACTTTCTACAAAGCTTGGGATTCCCAGGGGTTGGGAATGGGTTAAGGAACATGGATTCCTCGTCCTTCTTGGGTAGGACAGTACGGGTTAAGGAATATAATTCCTCGTCCTCTTGGACAGTTCAACTTTCACTAGACCAAAACTCTATCACGAAGTCCCTCCTTTTTATATCGACTTAATCGACGGGCCAATGGCGAGCGGGTCATTAGTTAGATTGCGCTATTTAGGTCTGACAAGCCTCATACCGTGCCGCAGAGGATGGGCGTGAACTAATGGATCTGGGCACGTCAATGATGATAGACATTGACGCTAAGGGCACATAAACATGACTAAAGTCAGTGGTCGATATGGTAACGAGTCTAGTAGTATATACATGGGGTAGCCCCCACGGCCGAAGAGCCAGATAATTAAACATGGGGTAGCCCCCACGACTGGATTGCCAGAGTAAACGAGATTAAACAAAACACGTTTTCAACTATGGGGTAACCCCCACGGCAGGGATGCCAGTTAAAGGAAACCGTTTTGGAACAACTTAAAACAAACACCCAACTGTGAACTCGCTCAACGTTGTTGTTGACTCGTTACTACATGCTTTGCAGGTCAATAGGTTTAGCAGGAGCTTGCATGGGGAAGAGTCGTTGGGGAGCATGGACATGGAGTGTTCATGATGAACTTAAACATTATTTACTTATGACTTGGTTTTAGACATTATGCTTCCACTTGCAACTTAAACTATGTTTTGTTTGGACACCAATTGTATTGTGTTGGATTTTATTATTACTTACATGCTTGTTCAATATGATTGGTGGCTTGATCCTGGTCAGTCACGCCTCCAAGCGGTGATACTCCGCAGGTGGATTTTGGGGGTGTGACATGGATCGTCCTTTCACTTTGTCCGTCTGTTTGGGGATGGTAGGCTGTACTTAAATTTAATCGCGTCCCCATGGCTTCTTGGAAACTTATCCAAAAATGTGAAGTGAAACGACTATCCCTATCAGATACAATGGAGAGTGGGACTCCATGTAAGGATACTACCTCGTCTACATACAACTTTGCTAATCTTTCCATGCTAAAGGTTTCCTTCATGGGTAGAAAATGAGTTGATTTGGTTAATTGATCCATAATTACCCAAATCACATTGTTACCTTTTCTGGTTTTGGGTAACTTAGTAACAAAGTCCATTGTTATGAGCTCCCAATTCCATACAGGCATTTCTAATTGTTGAAGTAGACGTGAGGGTTTCTGGTGTTCTGCTTTAACTTGTGAACAAGTTAGACACGTAGATACATATCTAGCTATGTCCTTTTTCATTCCTATCCACCAGAAATTATTTCTTAAATCTTGGTACATCTTATTATCTCCAGGGTGCATGGTGTATCTAGATTTATGGGCTTCCTCTAAAATCTTATTTCTTAATTCTCCTTGCTTAGGTACCCAAATTCTTTTCTTGTGGAATTTCCAAATTCCATCAGCCCCTTGCTCCAATTCCTTTATTCTTCCTTTCATTCCTTCAGCTTCATCCCTAATTGTTGTTGCTTGAACATTCTTCAGTTGTTCCATTAAATCTACTTGAATATTTAATCTAAGAGCACGAATTCTTCTTTGTTTCTCATGATACTTACGACTTAAGGCGTCTGCTACTACATTTGCTTTTCCTTCGTGATATTGAATATCACAGTCATAGTCACTTAGAATTTCCATCCATCTTCTTTGCCTCATGTTTAATTCTTTTTGCCCAAATATGTATCTTAAACACTTATGATCCGTATAGACTGTAAACTTACTTCCATACAGATAGTGCCTCCAAATCTTAAGGGCAAAAATTATTGCTCCTAATTCTAAGTCATGAGTCGTATAATTTTATTCGTGCTTCTTCAATTGTCTTGATGCATATGCAATTAGCTTTTTGCGTTGCATTAACACACATCCTAATCCTAGCTTAGAAGCGTCACAGTATACTTCAAAATCTTCTGTCCCTTCTGGCAAGGCTAGAATAGGTGCATTTGTTAACTTTTGCTTTAAAATCTTAAAGGCCTCTTCTTGCCTAGGTCCCCATTCAAACTTAACTGTTTTACAAGTGAGCTTAGTTAATGGCACAGCTATCTTAGAGAAATCCTTAATGAAGCGCCTATAGTACCCAGCTAATCCTAGAAAACTTATAACTTCCGTAGCTGATTGTGGGACTTTCCATTTGGTGAGGGCTTCTATCTTAGAGGGATCTACGTGAATACCTTCGTGATTCACCATGTGACCTAAGAATTGCACCTCCTGTAACCAAAATTCACACTTCGAGAATTTGGCGTAAAGCTTTTCCTTTCTTAACAAAGTTAGGAGTGCATGCAGGTGCTCACAATGTTCTTCCTGATTTTTGGAATAAATAAGTATATCGTCAATGAAGACGATTATAAATTTATCCAAATACGGTTTACAGATTCTATTCATCATGTCCATGAATGCTGCAAGAGCATTTGTTAGCCCAAAGGGCATGACTGTAAACTCGTAGTGACCATACCTAGTTCTGAAAGCTGTTTTAGGTATGTCTTCTTCTTGTACCTTCAGCTTATGGTATCCGGATCGCAAATCTATCTTAGAAAAGTATCTAGATCCTTGAAGTTGATCGAAAAGATCATAAATCCTATGTAATGGGTATCGATTCTTAATTGTAACCTTATTCAATTCCCTATAATCGATACACATTCGCATTGAACCATCTTTCTTTTTCACAAACAACACTGGTGCTCCCCACGGGGATGAACTAGGTTGTATGAATCCTTTGCTTAATAATTCATCTAACTGTTTTTTCAATTCTAGCATTTCGGTGGGTGCTAACCGATAAGGTGCCTTAGCTATCGGTGTAGTTCCAGGAATTAGATGAATTCTAAATTCTACTTCCCTATCTGGTGGTAATCCTGGTAGCTCTTCTGGGAATACATCTGGGTATTCTGAAACTACAGGAATTTCCTTAAGGTCTTTATTTTTTGTATTAAGAACTACCGAAACCATATACACTATTCCTTGTTTTCTTGAATAACTGGCCACTTTCATTACTGAAATGAATTTTATTGGCTTTCGTGGCTTATCTCCTGTAATCATAATTACCTCTCCTGTAGGTGTATGAATTTCTACGGAATTCTTGTCACAGAGGATTCGAGCATGGTTGGCTACTAACCAATCCATTCCTAACACAACATCGAATCCGGCTAAATTCATAGGTAAGAGGTTTGCAGAAAATTTATGGCCTAAGAGTTCTATCTTTCCTTTTTGCAAAACCTTATCTATGCTAACAGAATTCCCGTCCGCCGTCTCTACCGTAAAAACTTGTCTAAGTTTAGTTAAAGGTTGCTTAAGAGCTTGACAGAATGAAGTATTTATAAAACTTTGGTTTGCACCAGAGTCAAATAATACTTTCGCATAAACGTCGTGAACTAGGAACGTACCCGCTATTACATCCAGAATCAGATCTGCTTCCTGCATGGTTAGCTGGAAAGCTCTTGCGTTCTTCTTATTAGTTCCTTCCACAGGTTTGGCCTTGTTGTCAGTTGGTTTTCCTAGTTTTGGGCAGTCTGGCCTGAAGTGCCCTGTTTCGCCGCAGTTGTAGCAAATCGTTGCTTTCTTCCTCCTGCATTCTTCTTCTGGGTGCCCCGGTCTATTGCAGAAATTGCAATACCCTCGGCATTTCCCAAAATGCTTTCTTTTACAGGTATTGCAAAATGGCAGGGTGGAGGATTGCCGAGTTCCTCGTTTCTTTAAGTTGCTATTAGTATTACCTCCTCGGAATCCTTGGGTAATTTTCTGTGCCAATTCCTTTTCCTGTTTTCTTCTCGCGTACGCACCAGTCCGTCAGTCAGGGTGTTGGCTAATTCTACCGCATCATCAATTGTGCGGGGTCTTGCAGCTTTGACGATATCCCGAATTTCACTAATTAGACCCCAAATATAGCGAGAAATAAGCACCGGTTCTGGCGAAGCTAGAGTTGGTACAATTCTGGCATATTCAAAAAATTTCGAAGTATACCCTCGACAGTTAACATCTACCATTCGGTGACTCAGGAACTTATTTGCCATCTGTTCCTTTTCATATTCGGGACAAAATTTTCTTTCCACCAATTTCTTAAACTCTTCCCAATTCATGGCATAGGCCATGTCGCTTCCCTTGGCTTGTAACACCGTATTCCACCATTCTAATGCTTCTTCCTTGAAAAGGTGAGAATCATACATGACCTTATCCTCCTCGGCACATTTACTTATTTTAATTACTGCCTCGGTTTTCTCCAACCAACGCAACGCGGCAGTTGCCCCTTCGTTGCCTGCAAATTCAACAGGTTTACAGACGAGAAATTCTTTATAGGTGCAACAAGGTGTTGCAACTTTTGTTTTCTTAAGTATTGGGGCCTGAATCAAGTTGTCGTTATTATTGCCGCCTCCGTTAACACTGTTACTGAAATTATCATCGCGCGTGCGTTTACTAGGGTTGGCTTGCGAAGGCTCAACAGGACTTTTAACAGCAGCGACGATTGCTGGGATAGCATTTGCTATTCCTTGGGCAACGATATTTTCTATATCTTGCCTATTAAGAAAGTGATCCTCGTTGTTTTGCTCGGATGGGTTAACTTCATTAACTGGTTCATTAACAGTGTGGCCCATCTGATAATTAACAATATATATATAAGTTATTGGCACAAAGTAAATAACAACCAAACATAATAAAACAATCACACATAAGCATGTATAGCCAAAATTGTCGACTTTGCGACTTTCATATTTTATATATATTTTAGTATGCATCCGTACACACCCGATATATTACAAAAGTTTTATTTTAAGTTATTTTACATGATTATATTTTTATTATTTATTATTATTATTAAACACACAGTCGCACAACCACACCACCCCAGTCAGCTGGCATCTCAGAAACGACGTTCCCTCTCGTCGTATTTCCAGGTGATTCTCTCTCCCACATCCCTAATTCTATTTCCTGCCTCCACCAGCTCCTCGCCATAATGACGGAGTTCAGCCAAGTTTTCTGTGCTCATTGGTGGGTTTGGTGCAGGCTCAGGGTCAAACTGGGGGAAATAGGTGTTAGGGTTATTCAAGAGATTCTGAAATTGCCAGTCAGTTGTCCACCATTCTTCCAGCTCTCCTTGTAGGGGTCGGGGGTTGACAATAAGATCTGGGATAGCAGGTTCCAAATTAACTGGAAGTTGTGATTCAGCTGGGTAATTGAAGAAGTTTTCATCGGCAGGTCCGATGAGGTCGCTATTTGCCAGCTTGCGATCTAGCTCCTCCCATGGTGGCATTTCTTGAGCTTGCCCGGAACTTTCCCCGGTCTCTTTTCCTTTTCCTTTATCCTTTGGGTCCTCAGTCTTTTTAATCTTCTGTGCAGCTGGTTTCTTCCTGCGCCCACGTTTCCAGTCCAAAATCCTCCCCCTCTTTTTCGGCTTTGGTTTTCCTGGGCCTGGGCCTCCGTATCTGCCTGGTAGCCAGATGGGTTTCCTGTGGTATCCATATTAGTGCTATGGATAGTGAAGTTTCGAAGTGCCTCTAACAGTTCATTCATGCTGACAACACACATGAAGAAACACACACAAACTTAAGTTAAAATTTTTATTTATTATAAATTAAATTTTCACAAAATCACAGAATGGCAATCAGAAAATTAAGTATTCCTAAATACTTAATTGGCTTAAATCAGTGGCTCTGATACCACCTTTTTCTGTCACGTCCCCCGTCCTGGTGTTACCCGGTCCAGGAGCCGCGGGACAGAAACTCATGGTATTTATTAGTTGATTTGACAGCGGAAGTTTAACAGGATCTTTTAAAACTTGAAAATGCCCAATTATTTTATTTCACAATTTGGGACAAACCCCATAATTTACAATAAAGGTGATTTCACTGGGAATCCCTGTTTTACAAAAACATGTTTATTTATTTCATTTACTGAGCCACATTCTTCAAGCTGGTGTGCTATGCGACACTTTTTCCTGGTTCACAGTAAATCACCTGAAACATGTTTAAAAAGATTTTATCAGCGGGGAAATACTGGAAAGTCATTCATTTTACACAAAACGACACATTGTTATAAATTACAGGACTAAGAGCGATTACAATTGCCACTATCTTATAAATATCTGGTACAGTGACACCCTCTGGTGACGATGGTCATACCACTATTGGGTCCTTTCACCCAATAATGATGATTATCTTTGTTTAGGTTCGTCCGCCTAAACGAGAGAGAGCAATAGTAATGTGCACAATACCCCACTTATTGCCAGTAATTTAAGATAACAAAGACTTACCCCCGGTAACATATAACTGGAAAATAATTTGAGGTATTGTAAAATACTTTTAATAAAAAGAGAATGACTCACATTGCAAATTTAGACGGGCAGAGTTTTGCCTACTGATTTTAGCCTGATACCCTAGTTAAATAACAATGCACACGAAACTAGGTCAGTAACTTAATACAACATTTACGATAACTCACGAAATCAAAACCCTCACGACGAATGACAAAGTATAGCCCAAATACGGGCAGCACTTAAACATCCATCGGATCGGTTTCAATCGATCGGACATTGTATCGTAGCAGTGATCGAGTTATTACCCTTGATCGTAGCAGCGTTTTGACACCTTAATATTCGTTTTTGAGCAGAAAATGAACGTTTTGAACTAAAATTTCGAACACAGAAGCAAGTCCCATGCACAGGCAATTTATAGCTAATTTTCAGGTTTTACGCGGCCCGCGTAAACCTTAACTCGAACCTTACGCGACCCGCGAGGGCCCCTAGTCTACGTGTAGGGCTAGCGTGTCACGTGTAGGGTTGCCACGTGGTTGCCACGTGGCCTGGAACGAGTCCCGGTCACCATGTGTCCTGTCGCGGCCCGCGTAAGCATAGGCTTAAGTCTTACGCGGCCCGCCTGAAATCCAAAATTCTTGTTTTCTTGGTTTTTCATGAGTATTAGCGTTTCAGGGGTCCGGATTTTCACTTACGGGTCGTTTTTGGGCATTTTTGCAGGTCCTTACAGATGATGTATTAGAAGTAGGTGACATGATGCTGATGTGGAGGGTCATGGTGATCATGAGGGTCGTAACCACATCCTATAGCCTTATGTTGTTGTTCAATTTTTATAGCAGGTGACAATCTGTTTTTATAGTATATTTATCATCATTGTTATTTGTGAAATGAATCTTATCATATATAATGCATCAGATATGATTATTCGGGTTAAGTTATTCTCTAAATACGCATAACAATAAGAAGTGTACAAAGACACAATGAATCGTACAAGATGACACAATGTCGAGCAAAATATAACCCAATGCCGAGGAAAAAAGACACAATGAGTCACAAAAAGACACAATGACGTAAATATAGAAAAAACACAATGATAAATAAAAGACAGTGATAATAAACAAAAATTCTAAAATCTACACATAAATCCAAAAGTGAAAACCTAAAATCAAACCTTGTGGAGCTCGATCAGACGGTTCCAATGCCATTTAAATGAGGTCAATCAGAGTCGGTTTGATACCATTTGTACGTTTTCTTATTTTTAGGAGCTTTTGTATTTGATCCTAAACATTGACTATTCAGTTAATAAATTTAGAAAATTAGAAACATGAACTTTTATTTAATCATTTTTTAACCCGTAACACAACCTAATTATAGGGTAAATTACACTTTTCGTCCTTTATGTTTGTAGCAGGTTGCGATGGATAACCTTTAACTTTAATAATTACAGTCACAGTCCTTTATTTGCAAAACCTGTTACACCTTAGGTCCTTTGACCCTAACCTGGTTAAAAAATTCAGTTAAGTTAGGTCATTTGCAACCCATGTGAGGGCAAAACAGTCATTTAATAAAAAATTTATAGACGTTTTTAAATTTTGACATTCTTTTTTTTGTATTAAATGACTGTTTTGCCCTCACATGGGTTACACATGACCTCACTTAACTGAAAGTTTTAACCAGGTTAGGGTCAAAGGACCTAAGGTGTAACATGTTTTGCAAATAAATGACTGTTACTGTAATTATTAAAGTTAAAGGTCATTCATTGCAACCCGTTAAAAACATAAAGGACGAAAAATGTATTTTACCCCTAATTATATGAACAAGGACTCCACCAAACAAGTTTTGTAGACCGCCACAAGACAAATCATTAGTTTTCTGACTTTCTCGTAGGTAAATTTTGGCAGCACATGTCTCAATAGATAGTCAAATTCGGTATGTTTAAAAATATTAATGCTTTATATTTAAAATAATAAAACATGTTGCTAAAAATATTAATGCTTTATATTTAAAATAATAAAACATGTTGCAAACTTAATACTATATCACATGACATAAATAAGCTCTCAATTATTGCTTGCACTTTTTGTAGAATATATGTGTATCCTTTTATATTTTTTATGCTTAAAAAGGATTTTTGATATGGTCGAGGATAAAATACAAATTATTATAAACAATCCGTATTTTCTTATATATATATTTTTTTATTTATTACAGTTTTCCATTGATCACACCTCAGAAATATTATTGCATTTAAAGTTTCTTTATTAAATAAAAATAAAAATAAGAGTTAAATGCCATTTTAGTCCCTGTGGTTTGGGCCATTTTGCCAGTTTAGTCCAAAGGTTTCATTTTTAACCTGTGGGTCCAAAAAGGTTTCACAGTTACCATTTTCGTCCACTGGGTTAACTTCATCCGTTTTTTCTGTTAACGAGAAGGCCAATTCGATCATTTTATATGGCTGAATTGCCCTTTTAGTTAACAGAATTACATACAAAATGACCAAATTGGCCTTCTCGTTAACAGAAAAAATGGATGAAGTTAACCCAGGGGACTAAAATGGCAACTGTGAAACATTTTTGGACCCACAGGTTAAAAATGAAACATTTGGACTAAACTGGCAAAATGACCCGAACCACAGGGACTAAAATGGCATTTAACTCTAAAAATAAATAAAATAAGATTTAATGTGCATTGTTCTATCAATGATTCAATGAAACAACTTGGGAGCAAAGTTTCCCGAAGTCAACAACGTAGGTTACCGCAACAATTGGAAAATCACCATGGTTGGATGTGACCATTAAACTACGCTCATGGCCTATTTACATGCTAACAAATCACAGAAGTATAGCTTAAGATGAAACTTTTATTTTTTTGGAACGGCAACTTTCATTTACAACTAGCGAGACATTAGGAAGAAACAACAAAATAAGTTACAAAGGACATTTGATCCAATCGTCCAAACTAAACTGTTACAATTCGATCTATTTTTTATCCATAGAAAACTTAACGCTTTAATATCCTCCATGATGCTCGCTATGCTCTTTCTTTTTTAGGAGAAAACTACCCCGTTCCTAGCTTTCCAAATGCACCAACATGTAGATAAGATGATACCATGAACCACTTTTATTTTGTGATCATTCAGACTGTAGGCATTGTAGACCGAGCTTAGGTCTGGTATATCGAAGGCAAAAATGGGGGGTATGTCACACCAAGTTGATACTCTGCACCAAACTTGAGATGCAAAGCTGCATGAAATCAACAAATGATCGCATGTTTCTTCGACTTCTTCGCAAGATTTGCACAACCCAACCCCACATTGACGCTACGCTTCTTTAATTCCGACATTGTAGTCAACCTGTTAAGATGAAACTTATAAACCATATCAAAACTAGTAAACTCATTAGATCATGTGTTATAATATGTGAGAAGCACTCGTGAATGATGACGTGATGCACCTCTCATTCACACACCTCTTCAGCTCTTCCCCTTCTTCACCCACCTAATTGAAACAAATTGTGAAAATGGCCGAGTCGTTAAAAATAATTGCAAGAGAAAAGAAAGAACTTCAATGGTTTTATATATTATGTAATGTTTTAAAAAAAGTTTAATTATATTTATATTTTTTAAAGTATGTAACTGTTTTAAAATAATAAATATTAATTGCATTAAAAATCAATTAAACGGTGAGCGAATGAGAGCATAAGGGTGTCCGGGGCACCAAGCGGTGACCTCATCGGTGACCACTTTCCCCGATCGGGAACACCGCCGCCATCGGTGCGGGGACCCGATTCGGGGGGTGGTTTCGGCACATGTCCACCGGTTTGAATTTGGCACAATAATCGATGAACGGCTCTTTGAACGGTCATAAACAAAAAAAAAAAATTTATTTTTTATACAAATATAAATAACCACACCCACTTATTTACACTCTCATCAAACCACACCACAACTTTACTTAATTTTTATACTCTCAAACCACACCCACTTCAAAAAATTTTTATATTCTCAAACCACACCCACTTCTCAAACCGAGCAATGGAGAACCAACCCCGCGAAGCCAAGAAAAAAACTAAGGGACGAGGCAAGCAACCGTCTCGTGGTGGTTCGAGCGGTGCAAGTGCACAATCACAACCCCCTTTCGGATATACTCCACAACCCCCGTTTTTTTTCCAACAACCTTCACACCCCTCCTTTTACAACACTCAAGCAACCAACCTTCAACCCAATTTCGGCTATGGTTTTCAAAATTTGTTATCAATGGATGCTCCTCCTCACTCCCCCGCCTTCGACCCATATGGTTTTCGTTCCCCACAACTTCCATCGGTCCAAGAAAATGTTGAACGTCCTCTACCTGTTTGGGACGACGAGGACGATGAGGTAGTGCCCAAAACTCAAAATTTGGGCGACGAGGACGATGAATATAATGTGGATGCAGATTTGGGCAACGAAGAAGATGACGCTCGGGAAAAAAAAGGGAAAAATGACGAGCGAAAAATGGACAAAGGTCCAAGAAGAGGCGTTGGCGAAGGCGTATGTACATTGCTCTACCGACAAAAAGAAGGGCAATCAACAAAACCGCGATAGTTTTTTGCGTAAGATTTTAAATCATTTTAACGCCACCGTCGGTGGAAGTAACCGGACCGTGCATCAAGTACGGTCTAAATGGGGCCCGATGCAAACGAAAATAAACTTTTTCAACGGCCTATACCAACAAGCGGTAAAAATTATATTTTTTAACATTGTATATTTTTTATTTTTCTTTACTAAGTTTATATTTTTTTAACATGTATATTTTTTATTTTTCTTTACTAAGTTTATATTTTTTTAACATGTAGGATCGCACACGAGGAAGCGGAGTCAAGGATCTCGACGTGATGAAAGTCGCTTTAGGAGAATTTAAAGATAGATTTCCGAACGGTTTTCAACATATCGAGGCGTGGGAGGTCCTTCGAAAACACGACAAATGGGCCCAAGTCCCATTGTTGGGTGAGGAAGGGGAAGGTTCGGGACATAAAAGAAAGCCCGTTGAGGTGGACCCTTCCATACCCGATATGAACGAAGACCCCTCGCCACAAAGAGCACAACGGCGAGACAAGCGTCAAGCGACATCGTCCGAGGGAAGCTCGGCCGAGTTGGCGGCACAATTCAAAGAGTACACCGCCATGAAAGAAAAGAAAAACGCGATTGAATATAAGGCGGTTGAATTGAGGATGAAAAGAGAGGAGCAGGCTCTCGAGCTCATATCGGAACAACGCGAGACGATGAAAAACTACAATTACGATCGAGATATGGAAATATTCATCAAGCCGCACGACGATGCTCCGCCAAGTATGTTGCCGTTCATCCTCGCCCGAAAACGCGACATCGCTAAGAAGTACGGGTGGCCGTGCGATTTCTAAAATTATTATTTTCTAGTTTTAATGTAATTTTTATTTTCTAGTTTTAATGTAATTTTTATTTTCTAGTTTGAATGTAATTTTTATTTTCTAGTTTGAATTTAATTTTTATTTTTATTTTTATTTTCTACTTTGAAATGTCTTTTGTTAAATTTTATTTAATTTTTATTAATATTTTTTTATAAACATGCATAATTAAAAAAAAAAAAACCCAAGTCCCCTAATAGGGGAGTGGCGCCATCAAAATGAGGTGTTAGGGGAGTTTAAGAGGGGAGTTGACGTGACACTAGCTGGTTGGTGGTGCGTAAGAGAGGGGACTCCCCTCTTAGGGGAGTGCCCCTCTCACCCTAACATAGGTTGAGTAAGCTTATGAGTAAAAGTATGATGATGTACATTAGATAGTGGTATATAAGGTTGTAAAAGTATGATGACGTTGTAAAAGTATGATGACGTACGCTAAAATAATGATATATAAGGGTTCACTTTTAATTACCATAACACATCTTCAATAAGGTTAAACACTGCCAATAAGGTGGTGATGAAGTGGTATGAGAGAGACTTGGTGTTTTAATGGACCCAATTTTATTCCTGCTCTCCCCGTTATTTTCTGTGGCACCTAGTGATTATGGGCGAGTAGCCGGTGATCGCTAGTTCGATCCTTGAGCTGAGCGGGCTTTACCTCACCGCACCGTCGTGCCTTCGGACGAGTGTTCACGGGCTTCGGCCCTAGGTCAGGGTTTTCCCCAGCTCCAAGGCGAGTGTATCCTGATGTGGTGAATTTCGCCAGTAGCCCAATTGAAGAATTTATTGGCCGTTAAAAGAACAAGGTTAAACAATTATCCTTTTTTTTAACAAAAATTATTTACTCTTTTTTACTTGGTAAATAAAATAAAATTAAAAAAAAGTCAAACACGTGTATCACCTTATAAACATTTTTTGATGATATCCAATTACATCTTTATGAAAAACACCTAAAAAAAACCAGCTTTAAATTTTTTTAATTTATAAATTTTTTTTTTATTTTATTTAAAGGGTGTTTATATTTCATTCCAAATTTGCAAATTACAAACAAGTGGCAGGTAAACGGGCAACAAGCTGCGCCGCAACCCCCTTTTGAATTGCAAAACCAATCCTACTAAAGACGAAACGACCCTTAAAGGTTGAGAGATTACTATTCACAACCTGTTGGACCCTGTTTAGAAATTCCACAGCCTCGGGGGCTAGGGAACCAAATGTATCAAAAGCGAATGGGATAAACACATGTTGATTCTCTAAACAAGCCTTCTCGTGTTTAGCGACTTTGCTTGATTCCGCTTTCAACGCAGCTTGGCCAGCAGCAAACCCATTATCCCTGAGCCCAACAAGAGGGGACACTCCTGTAAGGTCCACACAAGCGTGTTTCCCCCTGGCCCACCCAAACATCACAAAGGCTCATTCTATTCCCACCCCCCCTATTTACTAATTACACCCCCTATCAAAAACATCACATCCATCAATCATTTAGTTTTTGGTTTTAGCCTGTTTTGTCTTTTTGTTGTCTTTTTTTATTCATTTATTTAATTATTAGTTATTTAGTATTTGTTTATTATTTAATTAGTTATTATTATTATTATTATTATTATTATTATTATTATTATTATTATTATTATTATTATTAGTAGTAGTAGTAGTAGTAGTAATGATATAGTATTTATTATTAGTTTTTATTGTTATAATTTATCAATTTATATTTATAGCTGTAACAAAAGCTATATAAAAATAAGTACTTTTTTACAAAATTATTATCATTTAATAATTTACATACCGAGGTTTAATCTATACACCCCCCAAATGTAGCAGGTTGTGCTATCCAAGACTTATACATATTTTGACGTGATTCAAATATATTCTCCCAGCCAGTTGCATCATTTTCTCTCATTAATTTCCATATGTTGTTTGTGCTGGCAATTGGATACTCTCCTTGCAATTCTACCATTATAAAATGGTTACCATTCACGTGTGCAATTGTAATTATTTTTTTTTCTGGGAACTCGTGAGGGCCTCTCCAAAGCGAAAAACAAGTAGAACTGTTTCTTTTTTCTTGAGATATAAAATGGTTACCATTCACGGACTTGTTTCACCAGGCACTTGATAGTTCACGTCTGGACTGATGTAACCAACATAATCATCAGTCTCTAGATACCCGAATGAACTATGTCTCCAAGGCTCTTGAGTGTAATCATGATCTTGGGAGTTCACAAATGAACTATGCCTTGCAGGTTCTTGAGTGTAATCCTGCTCTTGATAGTTCGTAAATGAACTATGCCTTGCAGGCTCTTGAGTGTAATCATGATCTTGGGAGTTCCCAAACGGACTGTGCCTTGGAGGCTTCTGAGAGTAGATTCGTTGAAAATCCAGGCTCTTGAGTGTAAAAGTGAACTAATATTAGACTTAACCTAGCTAGATTATATAACTAAGTTGAAACTTGAAACATGGGAATTAAAAACTATACCTGATCTGTTGAAAATCCAGACATCTCTTTAACTGTAGAGAGCGAAGGCTACTACCGAAGCTCCTCTTTTAAAGGGTCATAAAGCTTAAAGAAAAGTAGGATCTCCTCCTTAGTTTTCACAGGTGGGGGAACTGGCTGTGAATCCTACATCAAAAAGAAGTAAGTGAAACTAATAGCATAATTTTTACCAATAATTTGAATGCATAGCAAAAAAGAAGTAAGTGAATCCTACATCAAAAAAGAAGTAAGTGAAACGAATGCATATCAACTGCACGGTTTTTTGAGGCACCAATAATTTGAGTTTGTTCCACTTTCATTTATTCTCTCAAATGCACCAATAATTTGAGGCACCAATAATATGATCATTTTACACGGTTTTTTTTTTCAATTTTAATAATAATAATAATAATAATAATAATAATAATAATAATAATAATAATACTACTAATAATTAGTGCCATCTTGGTGATGGGATAAGACTTTGGGACCAATAGGTCCTGGGTTCGATTCCCTCAAGGGGGTTTTCCCATGTTTATTGGGTTTCCTCCTGAATTGGTGTGGCGTTATGCTTAGTGGAGATGGATATGATCGGGTGGTTCCTCTGGTGGCACGATGATACTACAGTGGTCCGTCAGTGATCCAAATTTGCCGTTCAAAAAAAAAAACTAATAGTAAATAATAATAATAACAAAAAGACACTAAAATATAATAAAAAGACAACAAAAAAACAAAAAAAGACTAAAAACAAAAAGCAAATGATTGATGGATGGATTGATGGATGTAATGTTTTTATAGAGGGTGTAATTAGTAGATAGGGGGGGTGTGTATAGTATCACCCTTTACAAATAACAAACAATAATATTAATATTAAATTAATAGCGTCTTTATGGTTTCACCCAAAATTAGGTCATTCACAACTTCATAAATCACTGTAATTCCCCCAAATCTAAACGGCAAACCCCCCATCTCTCTCTCTCTCTACCTACCAATTTCAAGATTTTAGAGAGAGAAACACACACCCACACACACACACAACCTGAAAGAATGAATCAGTGAGTGAAAGAAGCTAAGCAGACGATCGATTTTTCTTGCCTCAAAGAACCCACCTGGTAAAAATTTCAATCTTTTTCATCGTTATCATCGCTAAATGGGTTCTTTTTATTATTTTTAATTTTATCCGCATTGGTTTTATTCAAAATATGTGATACCCATTTGCCCTAATTGATTTTCTTTGATTTATTTTATGTGTATTTGATTTATTTTATCTTTTATTCATGCATAAAAATTGAATCTTGATAGTTAATTTAATGAAAACACATTGGTTTTATTCAAAATATGTGAATCCCATTTGCACTGATTTGTTTTCATTAATTAAATTCATGTGTATTTTATTGTTTATGTTTTATTCATGCATAAAAATTGAATCTTGATAGTTAAATTTAATAAAAACACATTGTTTTTTTTTTTCAAAAATATGTGAACCCCATTTACACTGATTAGTTTCTTTTATTTGTTACATGTGTGTTTTATTGTTTATGTTTTATTCATGCATAAAAGTTGTAAAAATTGAATCTTGATTGGTTTTCTTGTAATTTTGGTGGTTAATTTAATAAAATCACAATGGTTTTATTTAAAATAAGGGAAACCCATTTGCACTGATTAGTTTTCTTTGATTTATTTCATGTTTTTCTGATTGTTTATGTTTAATTCATGCATAAAATTGAATCTTGATTAGGTTTCTTGTAATCTTGGTGGGTAACTTCACATGAAAACTCTGAAAAAATCCAATTTTTATGATTGAAAAATCGTAAATTAAATTAATTTATTATAGCTGTTTGCTTACATTTTAATCTATGTAGAAAAAGGGAATCTTGAATCTTGATTGAATTAATGGATACAAGAAGATTACTTGAGAATCAAGGAGATGGGTTGTTCCCAAATTCCGGAATCGGGTTTCTTTGGTGCCCTAGAGACGACAGTTTCTCACAATCTAGCGGGTTTTTTGCAAGTGTGGGTCAGATGGGTAAAGGGGGTTTTGGTGGGGTTACCCCTAACTCAAAGAACACCGACAATCCAGGCGGTATAAAGCTTCCGTTATCGTCAAAATTCATTTCGAGTACAACAACCGAGTCGAGTTTCCGGGTTGTTGGGGTACCGGAAATCGAGGCCGATGAGGAGCTGGTAGGGGCGTTGAAGAAGAAGAAGAAAAACGGTGGGTTGAAGTTGAAGATTAAGATTGGTAATCCGGGGTTACGGCGGTTGATTAGCGGTGCGATAGCGGGGGCGGTTTCAAGGACGTCGGTTGCACCGTTGGAGACGATTAGGACTCATTTGATGGTAGGGAGTTGTGGGCAGTCTACAACTGAGGTTTTTCAAGATATTATGAAGAATGAAGGGTGGACTGGACTTTTTAGGGGTAATTTGGTCAATGTCATTCGTGTTGCGCCTAGCAAAGCAATTGAGGTATTCAATTTTTTCCATATACGTTCCAGATTATTAGGAAATTTCAGTGAATATATATGTGGTAGACGTCTAATTATTGTTTTTAATGATATTTGTTGATTTATGTTACTTATTTTTTCATGGTAAATTTGTTTTCTGGTTCATAGTTCTAAAGTTGCCATTTTGAAGGATTCTATAGTTGATTAATCTGGTGTTTGGATGTGTGTTATGAAAGGATTCTATAGTCGACTATTATCGTTTTATTAAAGCTTGAAATATTTTGTAAATTTATATTTTCTTCAATCGACTTTTTTATTAACAGCTTACATGCATTCTTCAAAATGGACCATTTTATCGTTTATAACTAGCAAATCAAAACAAGATAATCAGTTGATTAGGTAGGTGATTATGTATTTATCTCAATTAGTGTTTTTGTCTTTTTGAAATGCCTCTTACATACATCTCTAAAAGGGATTATTTGTTAATCCTAAATATAGATATTTAAGACATCTAATTATTGCTTTTAATGACCTTCTTGTAAAGATTCGACTTGTTTTGTTTTATGGTCAATTTTCCTTAATTTATGATTCTAAAGATATCATCTTTTAAATGATTATTACGATTTGTAGAATCATAATTGGATAATCAGTTGTTTAAAGCTAGGGGATAGGCTAATAATTATACTTACATAATTATTGATCATTTTCTTCTCAAACATCTTACATGCATCTTAAAAAGGCTCGTTTAACCCTGAAGAAACCGAAATCATCAATATGAATTTTCCCAAATCACACTCGAAATTGATTAGGTATAAAGGATTTGCCGCTTTGTGTTCTTGCAGTTATTTGCTTATGATACTGTGAAGAAAAATTTGGCACCTAAGCCTGGAGATGAACTGAAAATTCGTGTACCCGAGTCATTGATTGCTGGTGCGGTTGCTGGGATTAGCTCTACCATATGCACATATCCGCTTGAATTACTAAAAACCCGTCTCACCGTTCAGGTACATTTCGCTTTCATCATTTTAAATTATAAAAATACACTATTGCATTAATTATGTATAGCAACTTTTGTTTTTTTTAGCATGTGTGCATATAGATAGTTTATAAATATCAAGAAGCATACTTGATTTGAAAAAAAGAAGCAGCCATACTCATTTGACTTCTGAAATTGTTTGACTTAATAATTAATTTCTGCAGCCATACTCCTTTGACTTATGAAATCTTTTGACTTCATAAGCAATCTCTTTTTTATTTTTTTGGGTAAAGTATGTGTTGACCTGCTGCAAATTGAAATTACTTAATTACCCTTTCGCTGAAACCTAATTTGAGGGATTATTACTCCTGTTTCACATGATGTATCATATGAATCCTGAAGAATGTGATTTAAAATAAACAGAAGTGCCTCTTCTTTGACTTTTGAGTTTCTTTGACTTCTTAGATAATTTCTAGGGCTGCGAACGAACTGAACGTTCAGCAAATAATTTGTGAACCATTTGTGGGAACGTTCGGTAACGTGTTTATTTATGTACACTTGTGTTTAATGGTTCATTTATGAACGAGCATGAACAGAGGCCGCATTTGTTCATTTATGTTCGTGAATGTTCAGTAACGTGTTCGTTTATGAACTCTTGTTTTTAATAAATACTTCCAAATTCCGATATGTAAAATTTTAATAAGTATCAACGCATTATATATTCTTTCATGAACGCTTGTTTGTGTCGTTTGTTTCCATTTGTGTTCATGAACGTTCGTGACCTAAAATTAGCAAACGAACACGGTTCAGTAAATGTTTATGAACAGTTCGTGAACACATATTTCCTTAACAAACGAACATGTTCAGTTCGTTTGCAGCCCTAGTAATTTCTTTTTGATTTTTTGGTTCAATGGTTTATGCATGTACAAAATGAAATTACTTAATAACCTTTTGTTTAACCTAATTTGTGATATTTTAACTCCCATTTCACACGACGTATCATTCGAATCTCCAAGACAGTGTCTCAGTGATATCAAAATCAAAAGAACTGATT
Organism: Helianthus tuberosus; assembly: GCA_030545235.1. Lineage (NCBI taxonomy): Eukaryota > Viridiplantae > Streptophyta > Magnoliopsida > Asterales > Asteraceae > Helianthus > Helianthus tuberosus. The sequence goes on along the minus strand of JARYGA010060504.1, from coordinate 62,942 downwards.
CCCCTTTGACTTTTGAACTCTTTTGACATCATAGGTAATCTCCTTTTCATTTTTTTAGGTGTAATATGTGTTAAGACCACCCGTAATGGGCATGGTTTTTTCAAAAAAACCCACCAAAAACGCCCAATTCCGCCCAAGCACCGCCCCCCTGGGCGTGTTTGACCATTTTTTTTGTTTTGGCGTGTTTAAAATCACGCTTTCAAGGCAATTTGTTGGCCAATGACTGTGCTCCTGTTCTTTGTTCGGCCAATAACAATTTTTCATGGTTTTTTTTTTTATTTAAATTCTATTACACATCTTTTAACATAATGCCCCACATCCCCACTACACCCATTTTAGAAAACGCCCCATAATGCACCATTGCTGACTGGGCTGCCACATGGCGCAAAACGCCCAAGGGTGGGGTTTTAACCACTACACATGGTCTAACAAGGTACAAATAAGATTTACTTAATTATCTTTGAATCTGCAAGATTATGTTTTTTTGGTATGTTGTGATTCTATAAATAATCAGTATCTGTCAAGCACCGGTAACCCACATGTAACATATGTAACACAATTACAATCAAAAGTTATGTTGCTAATGTATCTATGTTATTATATAGAGGGGAGTTTACAAGAATCTTGTTGATGCATTTGTCAAGATAATAAAAGAAGAGGGCCCCGCAGAACTCTACCGCGGTCTAACCCCGAGTCTAATCGGTGTGGTCCCATACGCAGCCACAAATTATTTTGCATACGACACATTACGCAAAACCTACAAGAAACTCTTGAAAAAAGATGAAATCGGTAACATTGCAACTTTGTTAATCGGGTCAGCAGCCGGTGCGATCTCAAGCAGTGCAACTTTCCCACTTGAAGTGGCGAGAAAACACATGCAGGCGGGTGCGATTAATGGTCGGGTTTATGATAACATGTTGCATGCTCTTTTAAGTATTCTTGAAAAGGAAGGTGTTAACGGGTTGTATCGCGGTTTGGGCCCGAGTTGTATGAAGCTTATGCCGGCTGCCGGGATTTCATTTATGTGTTATGAAGCATGCAAGAAGATATTGGTTGAGAAGGAAGAAGATGAGCCATGAAAGAGGGTTTAATCTATGTTTTTTTTGTTGAATTTTGGGGGTTTTGGGTTTGAGAATAATGGATTTTGAAGCCTTTTTGGGTTTGTTGGGGGGATATTTTAGGGGATTATGATGATGGTATAATGGTAGGATTTCCTTCCAATTTACTTCTTTTTGAGAAAGAGTTTTGGTTTTGATCCATGTCTTGAATGCATGTTTTTGGCAAGGTTATTTTTGTGGTTTGTGCATATTTTTTTTTATAATTGCATAAAAATATATTTTCTTTATTTTTTTACAAATAATAGCGCATTATAACTTACTTTTATAGTTTTTAAGTGGTTATAGTTTTTTTTTTTAAATATGTTGTTATTTTACTTATTAAATATGATTTTAGAATCATACTGTTGGGCTTAGAGGGTGCATATAAATTATTTGTGACATTTTGGATCCATTCGGAAGCCGGTATAAATAAGCCGAGTTGCTCGAGAGTTAATCGATACTGTCTTTTTAAGCTTGAACCTCGTAAAGCTTAAACGAGTTTGAGTCCAAACTCAGCATAACCTGGAGTTCAATAAACAAACAAGCTTGAGCTTCGTATACTCGCGAAGTTAAATGGAACTAGCTTTGAATGTGTGTTTTCTTTGAGCGACCAACAAAATTCGATTTATTCATGCTAGCAAGGTGCAAGGCACCAAATTTACATACAAGATTACACCGAAAAGGAAGGTCGAGGCCAACCCCAAATTACATAATAATACTATAGTTCCTCCACTCGTTCCATGACCAAGTTAGCTCTTTCAACCGATTCTTGACCCATAAAAAGCTTAGAGATTTAGTTTCTTTCACAACCTTTGATATATCCGGGCTCGCTTGACTAAATATCACATCATTCCGCATCCTCCATATGCACCAAATTATTACCTAGACAATGGCATTAATAACTTTCTTTTTTGACCCATGACAGTTGCATGAAGGTCCAACACATCCCTAAAACTAAAGGCCATAATGGTGGAATCTTGCACCATTGTGAGACCACCTGCCAAATCACTTGGACGAAGTGACATGAAACAAAAATATGATCGTTGGATTCCACATATTCGCCGCAAAAAAACCCAGCTCGTATTCCCGACATTAACCCTAAGTGTTTAAAAGGAAGTGAACCTTGTTTGCAATGTAGGAGATCCGCCAGAATCTGCACTTAGGGGTGTAAACGAGCCGAGCCGAGCACGAGCTTTCCACTACTCGAGCTCGGCTCGTGATACTTCAGTGAAGCTCGAGCTCAAGCTCGGCTCGGTTCGAGCCTAAAAGTTTGAGCTCGAGCTCGGCTCGTAAGTAAAATCCAAAGCTCGAGTCCGGCTCGGCTCGGCTCGGCTCGAGATGATTTGAGAACAATCTTAAACGAGTTCAAAGCTCGGCTCGTTTCAATATAGCTTAAACGAGTCAAAGCTCGGCTCGAGCTCGGCCCACCAATGTTATGTAATATATATATATATATATAGAGGCCGGTTATCATACAAATGCCCTTATCGTACATTACGTACGCTACAATCTCAGCCGTCCGATCATCTTCCCGCATTGAATTCGCATGTTTTTTTGTACCACATGCGAAATTGTTACAAAAAACAACATGCTATTTCATCAAAATTATCACATGCGAAATTGGTACAAAAAAACAACATGCGAATTCATCAAAAATTATCACATGCGAAATTGTTATAAAAAAACAACATGCTATTTCATCAAAATTATCACATGCGAAATTGGTACAAAAAAACAACATGCGAATTCATCAAAAATTATCACATGCGAAATTGTTATAAAAAAAACAACATGCGATTTTAAAATGCGGGAAGATGATCTGACGGCTGAGATTGAAGCGTACGTAATGTACGATAAGCAATATTGTACAGTACTCTTTACCTATATATATATATATATAATTATGTTTAGGCTCGTTTAGGCTCGCGAGCCTAAACGATCTTTGTATGCAAAGCTCGAGCTCGGGCTCGATAGCTAAACGAGTCATATTTCAGGCTCGAGCTCGGGCTCGGGCTCGTTAAAGCTCGACTCGTTCGAGCTTTTTACCGATCCGATCCCGAGTAGCTCTCGAGCCGTTGCGCATCGTTTACACCCCTATCTGCACTTCTTGACCACTAACCCCCACCGCATATATACTACACTTAGAGAGGTTCACTTTCAATCCAGATGTCAAATAAAAACACCTTAGAATTCTGCGAAGATTTAAGGCTTTCTCACTCGACCATTCACCAATAAATACGACGTCGGTGGCGGCATAAATGAAATGTGAAAGATTTGGACCACTACTAGTACACCGAAGCCCTTTATGGATCCCTTCTGACACGGCTTTTTGCATTATCCCCATAAGGGCTTCCATAGCAATGACAAAAGGAAACAGTGACAATGGATCCCCTTGACGAAGTCCTCGAGTACACTCGATTTCCATAGTCGGGGAACCATTCACCAACGCCGACGCCCTAGCTGAAACAAGGGTAGCCATAATCCAACCCCTCCACCAATCCGGGAAATTCATTTGTGTCATGACCGAGTCTAGGAATTTCCAGTTCAATGAATCATAAGCTTTATTAATATCAACTTTGAAAATCATACCTGACTTTTTCGCCTTCTTCATCCAAGCAATGGTTTCATTTAAAATAAGCGTTCCGTCTATGATGGTCCTACTCGCCAAAAATGTCGATTGTTCCTCCGATATTAGTTTCCCAATAACTTTTTTGAGCCGATTTACCAAGACCTTCGATATAGCTTTGTTAATCACCCAAATCAAACTAACAGGTCAAAAGTTTAGAGTAAGCGGGTCCATGTGCAACACTTATTTATAGTGCCGTCGACATAAAATTCATTAAACAGTCCAACAAAATCACTTTATAATCCATCCCAACTCGATTTAATGAATTTAAAATTGAACCCGTCTGGACCCTGGAGCTCGATCCTCAACACCATCCCAAATCGCTTCTTTGATCTCCAAAAGTGTAAATGACGCGACTAGTGATTAGGATTCAGCATCAGTAGGTGTAACCAAATTTTGACATATTATGGCAGGTCTAGTGTGCATTGGTTCCACAAACTGACTAGAAAAAAAATCATAATTTTTATTTTTTTCTTTCATCCCCAGTGGACTAGTGAATGTGTATTTTTTAAATAGTTATTGTAAGTTGTAACTTTAATATTGGAGTTAGATAATTTTTAGTTATATTTAAAGATAATGAGCTCTCATTTATATTTAACCCTAGTCAACTCCTTTTACACTTATACATGTTACTTTATACATGTTACTTCAGAGTTCCAAATTTAGGGGTGTAAACGAGTTGGGCCGAGCCCGAGCTTGATTGGGCTCGAGCTCGGCTCGTCATGTTTTTCTGAAGCTTGAGGTCGGCTCGATTCGAGCCTGCTAATTTGAGCTCGAGCTCGCTCGCGAGTAAAACCCAAAGCTCTAGCTCGGCTCGGCTCGGCTCGACTCGAGCTATTTTAAGAACAACCACAGACGAGCTTAAAACTCGACTCAAGCTCGCTTCAATGTCGCTTAAACGAGCCAAAGATCGGCTTGAGCTCGGCTAGCCAATGTTATCACCATTATTATTATATTATATAAATTTTTTTTTTTTGTTTGGGCTCTTTTAGGCTCGTGAGCCTAAACGAGCTTTGTATTTCAGGCTCGAGCTCGTTAAAGCTTGGCTCGTTCGAGCTTTTAACCGAGCCGATAACAAGTCGCTCTCGAGTCTCTGGGCTTGTTTACACCCCTAGTTCCAATCATATATTGTTTTGTTTGTAAGAAATCATTTAATCTTACCAACATGGGGAGACCTGGAACGGGTCAAGACAAATCATCATAATAAAGTATCATTGTGATTTGGGTCAAAATAACTTTGATTGAAATGGGCTTGGATTCAAATGGGACGTTTTAGAAAGATTATCAAAATGGGTCAACGTGGCGTAAACCCATGTTAATAGCAACCGAACAACAATCAAAACCGTGAAAAAACGTAAAATAAAAAACACGAATTTCAACACCAAGTGAATCACATGCCGTAAAACGTAGACAAAGTCAAATTTATACCGAAGCGTATCAGAAAGTCAAGGGGCCAAAAAAACTTGACGGACAAAATGTGACCGCCAACACCGTGCTAAATAGCAACCGAACGACAACAAAATTTAGAAAAAAATGTGTAAAACAAAAACAAATATAAATAAACTAAACATATTTAACTTTTGTGAATTCTTTTAAGAAAGCTAAGTTTTATTACAAAAATGTAAAATACCTTAAAACAACACCTACAAAAGACAAAACTATAAAATAAAAAAAAAAATCTAACATTTTCTTTCACGATGTTATGAATTAAAGCATAAGACTATAAAAAGGGCACATATAAAATTTATAAACGTATTCTCATTTCTGCAACCATAACACATCCCTACCATCATTTTTACCCTATAATTTCACTAAAAATAACTATATTTTTTTATCTTCTTACAATTAAATAATATTTTTTTTATATTTTTATTATTATCTTTTATCTCTCCTTCACTCACAACCACTTTATAGAGAGTGAATAGTAACCTCTCAAATTTACATATGAATAGTAACATTTTCTCTCTCCTCTACTAGTAACCAATTCCAACCATCTAAAATCACTTTTCATAATATAAAAATCTCCCTCGTAGAATTTGGGGAACAGTTGTGAATATTTATTTTGTTCAAACACCTTTTTTCTAGTTTTTTGTTTCTTGATATAGTTTGTTTTTGTTTAGTTGGTTATTTCTTGTTTATTTTTTGCTTCTTATATTAGTTATTCATCTATAAAAGCTAGACTTCAAAAAGAAGTTTTATAACAAACTCCTGTTACTTACCTGAACCATATAAAAGCTAGATTCAATTTTTTTTTTAGAAAACTCCTGTTACTTACTACCTGAACCATATTTGGCCTCATTCAAATTTGACCCAACCCAATTTTAACCTCTCTCGCTACCAAAAAAAAAAAAAAAGAAAATCTGCATTAGCTATTGTTTTTTGTTTTTGACGTCACCCGGTTAGGGCTTTGGCCTTTGATCACCCAGGTCACGAGTAGGAATCTTACGGTTGGCATATTACTGCCAGTTTGAACCGGTGCCACAGTTCGCCCCCCGCAAGATTCGACCCTGAAACCTTCCGGACAGGAACCCCGCGTAAGTGGGTAAACCTTCCCACCTCCCCACAAACTAATTGGTCTGCGGATCATTGACAGCATTAGCTATTGTTAACAAATAAAAATAACAATCGATATATTTATAGAAAAAAATGTGTCATGATGAAGTTGGGAAATCATGAAATAATTTTAGAGGTGAAACGTTAGAAACCGATTATCGTGACTACTTTCTAGCATATTCAAGACAATGATTTACAAAACCTTGTGGAAACCGGAAGAATCAATATAGTAAGAATGTAAGATGGGATATATTCGGTCTAAAGCTTCTAAACTTAGGGATTATACAAAGACACCAATGATATATATGGACATGATTCCATATGTAATCGAATGGTGAAGAATACCAGAATCAGGATATGTTCTATTATATTCACTTTAATAAAAAGAATCAAATAATTTAGAACCAAATAAATTAGAACCATACAAAAAATAATAATAAAGCTAAAGTAATATAATATTTGTGTTTTTGAATTCCCTGTTTGACATATCTATTGATTACTTTTTTTTGGGTGAACACAATGATTTGAATAACAATAATTCAAAATGCTTTTTTATAAAAATATCTCTTGTTGTTTTGTAAAATTGTATATGAGCTAACCATTTCAATATGGTTTTGTGAAGTTTTTATATAAATGATGTATATCATAAGAGTAAAATGCAATTTATGTATTCGTGATTTTTGGCGGAGTCAACTGAAACATTTGGAAGCTTGAGTCTCGACACTTTGAAAAGCGCTACATATTGCGTCCCTCATTGACTGCTCCGTTAGTATTAGCGTTTAAATGATGGTGAAATGTCCATTTTGCCCTTCGTCTTATAATGTCTTCCCAATTTTGGCCCCTCAAAATCCTAAATCTCAACAATTGCAGCCGCACTTTGTTCCAATCTCTCTCTTTCAACGGTTCAACACAACATCACAACCACTCCTCTCTCTCTCTCTTGTGGTGAACCGTAACATGAAGGTGAAGGTAATGTTGAGGTAGTGCAGGTGGGTGGTTTGAGTGATGCGACGGTTAGAGGATGGTGGTTGGGGGTGAAAGTACCAAAATATCCTTTGACCTAACGGTCAAACTAACTAAGATTTGATATAAGGACTTACAGTTAGCTAATTTAAAACTACAGGGCTCAGGCATCAAAAAATTTCTTGCGAGGACCCAAGTTGAATCCGCCTAAAAAGCACATAGACATAAATTGCATTTAACTCAAATAATAATTTATAGATATAAACATAAAATATCGTTTTCAAAGTTTTCAGGAATATGATGTAGACACGTTATAGGTGTCAAAATGAGAGCTACTTAAAACAAAATTAAATAAATAAATATATTTGAGTAAACTGCCATTTTGGTCCCTGAGGTTTGGCCAGTTTTGCCACTTTAGTCCAAATCTCAAATCTTTTGCATCTGGGTCCCTGTCGTTTCAGTTTTATTGTCATTTTGGTCCAAATCTCAAATTAGGTCAGATTTCTAAAAAAACCTGCTTTTTATCCTTTTCCTCAGGGGCATTTTGATCATTAAGATGGCACTTGAGTTATTTTATCCATTTATTTATTTAGAAAAAAATATAAATACACATACATCACCCACTTAATGGCAGTTTATACATTGCTCAAAATCCAGTCACCACCACCACTAAATCCAGCCACCACCTGAAACACCTGAACTGAACAAACACCACCACCACACGAGAACCACCTATCTGCTAACCCACTTCACTCTCGAAACCCCAAAAATTGGGCAAAAATCGATTAACCTAGACTCTTCATCTAACCGCAATCCGGGTCCTGTGGATTCCCGGTTGCAAATCGGTACTCCACTCACTCCCGAGGAAGGTAACAGGGTGGTGGTGAACCTGAATTTGTCGGATTTTGCTTAGGATTCCCACAATGAACCTGCCCCTTCATACTGCTCATGAACAAGTCAGCAATGACTTTGTTGCAGCGCTGGGTTCATGGTGTCAGCGAATCAGGGAAGAAAACTGTGACAACCGTCAAAAATCCAGGTATCCGTACAATTAATTAATGCTAATTAGTGCTTAATGACTGTGCTGAATTACAACTGATAACTTAAACTGCTTTCTGATTACTGCATTATACCTACATGTGCATCACATATTACATAATGTCATCTCATTATCACAGGCAAACCTTATTGACATATATGATGCACAAAGCACAATTAGCACAGTTAACGGATAAAACAGGAATATGCTGACGGGGTTCAGTACATAGACAGACAGTGTTTTGAGACCCAGTATGAACCAGAAACCAAGTACTACACTAGTATAGTGTGTAGGGAAGTAAGGACCACAAAACTGCTTTTCTAAGTGATAGTTTAGGTGCCGGGAAGTGCCTAAAACTCACCCAAAGTGCAGAATTCTGCATTTTTCAGCAAAAATCAGCTTTTTAACAAGCTAGTTTCATGTAAAAATATGACTAAATGGTCCTGAATGCTTTCCTAAGTGTCGGGAATTAAAAGTGTCACAAAAGGGTACATAAAGATCACTAAACGGTATAATTTGACACTTTAACGAACCAGTATCTAACCAAACAACCGGACACTACCCGAAACACCAAAATTATACTAGAAGCATTGTTTTAATGTTTCTAAGCTAGTTATGATCCCCTAACACCCACTAAAATATCTAGTAACTAACTATACACTTGGATTTGAATTATAATCTAACTACATGGTTAAAATTTACAATTAGAACCCCCCCCCCCCCCCCAAAGCTAGTAATCGGCCCACATGGCCTAATTGGTGGGTTTTGTTGATTTAATTAATAGATTGTGTCATGTACCTTGGAAGACATAAGACCCAAGGGTTAAACACTTGTTGGAGGTTATAAGAACAAACCACTAGATCACTATTCTCACTTCATCTCACCACTTTCACTCCACTCATATCTCTCCCTCTCCTCCTTACCCTCGGCCGAACCCACCACCATCTACCACCATCATCAATCATTCAAGCTCATCCATTCTAAGGCCACACAAAGGTGTTCAAGGGTGCATAAGGAAGCTTGGTGGCATCGGAAGTGGAAGGACCTTTCTCACTTGCTTTTATCCATCATCTTTGTCACCTTCATCTTCAAGAGTCCATCCCTAGCCATAGAGCTAGTAGTAAGGCCCTTGTAACCCTTTGTTACTTCTAATTTAGTTGGTTAAAAAATGTAGTATGTTGTTAATCACAAGAACACTAAAGAACATAATCAAGAATCATGAACATAAGCTTAACATATGATGAAATCTTGATGAGACTATGTTGTTTGGTATGTGTATGATACTTGATTGTTATTTTCTTGAGATTATGATGTTGATCATCATAAGGAGCTTGCTAGATTGTGATTAAACACATGATCTAGCAAGTGAGAGGATGATTATGTGATGAAAAAAAGATGATCATCCTCATGTGTAAGCATGAACTTGAAAATAAAATGATTTCTTGAAAAATAATAATCAAGTGAGTTGATAAACTTATAGATCTAAGATTTATGAATGGTTTTTCTAAAAGAACCAAGTTCAAAATATGATTTTTAGAAGATCTTGGTTCTTACTTAAACTTACACTATTTTTGGTGATAAAACAAGTGTAGAAACACTAGAGAAGCAAGAAGATTTCATAAAGAAGCATTTTTGTAAAATATGTTTACAAGTTGTAAACAACCCAAATCTTTCAAGAATGAAGTTTATAAAGAAGTAAATACACTTTGGAAGGTAACTAAACTTACTAAACACACTACCAAGTTACTACAAGTTTTTATGAAAGTTCAAGTTCATGATTATTATGTAGATAGCTTTGTTTTAGCACTTGGTAAGTGTAGGTTGATTGTTGATTGTTTATGATGATTTTTGAAAAGAAAATGATATGCTTTAATAGCATGGACACCTCCATTTTTAGGGGAAACTATGGCAAAATTTTTCTAAAAATATAAACACTTAGAAAAATATTTTCTAACAAGTATTTACAAGAGTATTTTGATCATAAGTTTCAATATAAACTTTGCCATAATTTTTGTAACAAAAAAATACAAATATTGGAGGTTGGTTATTATAAATAAAAATGAGTAAATACATATTCAGAATATATATATGTATATTAAAGACACTTGTGTGAATATTTGTATACTTTGTGTATTAGTTATATTATTTTAGAATTTAAAGTAATATAACTTAACAAAATACAAAGAATTTACAATCCAAAATAATACAAAAAATCACAAGGAATAAATATATAAGTCACACACTTAATATTGTGAAACCGAACGATAGAACGTAACTTATATAATACTCTGGAAAATACCGTTACAAATATATTTTTGGTAAATATTATTTTGGATACGAAACGAAATGAAAGTATGATTTTTATTACAAAGTATATCATATTTTCAACAAGGAGAAAATATACTACTTTTGGGAAAAATATATATATTTTCTTGGAATACATTAGTTATGGATAAAAATAAGTTAAATATATTTTCTAAAGTGGGACTTGGAAATATATTAATTTGGAACTACAAATACAATAATACGAAAATACATGTATGAAATACCCCCATCCTTGGGAAGGAAATACTTGAGAAGTATTGTTACAAAAATATTGTTTAACAATTATTCCAAAACTTAAATATAATTTAAGTTGAAATATTTATTATTTTAACAAGAAAATTATAACTTGGGATAATATTAAAAGAAACGTAACTCAAAAATGTAAATACAAAGGCAAGGCAAGGCACGGCCCGTTCGTCTAATAGACATTAGTACATTGTAGGGAGTTGTGTTTGCTGAAGAGATTTGGGTTACGATTCTGAAGACGCAATACAGTGAGTTCATGTCCCCCTTTTCTTTAAATTGTTTTGTTTATTTACTTCCGGGGTGAAATACATGTTACAAAAGGATTACATACAAATACAATTGGTATGGTGAGCCTAGGAAAGAACCATAGATCATGTGAATGGGTAGGCGGATACTTGGGACCATTAATCCTCGTATAAGGACCGAGAGACATGAGTGATAGATCTATTTGGGTGTAGTGAGCCCACACCCATGGGGACCAGGGTGGCCCATAGGGTGACTATGTCTTCCAGCCGGAGGCCCGGTACAAATTTGTTAGGTTTGAGTTTTCCTGCACCATTTCACACATATCAATGGCCTTGCAAACCATTGGTGATCTGTTTTCCTTATTGCTACATACCAGGGACATACATACATACAACATATTTTGAAGGTTTATTCATACACGAAACACATGAACTCGCTCAACTTTTGTTGATGTTTTTAAACTACATGTATTTCAGGGAACTAAGTGGATCTGGCAGGTGTATGCAAGTGTTTCAAGCTGCGTTATAAATAAAAGATGTCATCCGATGTCGTAGGGTTTGGGAGATGTATCTTACTCCTGGACGAGATACATGGTTCTAAGCTCGGGTTCGTTTAAGTTATGTTGTCGAGTCTTCGTGAACTCATTAAAACATGTTATGGTTTGTAACTTAAATTTGGTGTCGATGTTTCAAACAAATGTGTTGTGGTATTTTCAAACTTAATTTTTATGGATGAATATCTTTTGGTTTTTATCATATAGCATTGTTATGATTGAATGCTATGGTATTAAGAAGTCATACCAATAACCACGCTTCCGCAAAAGTCAGGGTGTGACAGCTTGGTATCAGAGCTTCGATCGTAGCGAACTAGGATTCTTTCTCGAGTCTAGACTACGATCTTTAGGGCTCTCACGAAAATGTTTTCACAAACATATTTTCATTGCATAAACAAAATGTCCAGATCCAGGAAACAAACATTTTTTACAAATAAAAGACACAAAGTACATTTCAAAGAATTCGTTTATAATTCAGTCTGAGAGACTGGGGAGTTAGTCTGAGAGACTTGCTGGGTAGTCAGTCTGAGAGACTAGGGAGTTAGTCTGAGAGACTAGCTGGGTAGTCAGTCTGAGAGACTGGGGAGTTAGTCTGAGAGACTAGCTGGGTAGTTCAGTTTGAGAAACTGGGAGGTTTTGTCTGAGAGACTAAGTAGTTCAGTCTGAGAGGCTGGGTGGGATAGTCTTGGGAAGACTAGGATGCATACATGCTTACATTGTTGCTACTTACATGTTTGTTTGATGATTGTTGATATATGTGCATATGTTGTGATTGCTTTGTTAGAGACACCATGTCCTCCTCTGATAGTGGAGTATCTGACACCGTAGACCCCTTGGCCATAGTTTCTGATGATGAGATCATCCCAGAGGATGAGGTTTTTACATCTGACACTACGAGTAGCGATGATGATGATTTACAGCCATTTTCTTTACCAGACTTTGGCGATGATATACCGCTAGCTGATGGTCTTCCTGGCGAGGATCTACTTCTTGTTCAGATCCCTGCTCCTTTACCTCTTGCTGCATTTCCTTTCCAGGATCTGCCTCTTGATGCCATGTCTGACGACGACATCGATCTTTTTATTGAGGGTCCCCCTGAGGGTGCCCAAGATGATGGAGCTCCAGTCGATGATGCCGTGTCGCTCCACTTGCCGAGATTCCAGTCGACGATGTCATTGCTATCCCGCTTATTGAGATTCCTGTCGTTGAGATTTCATCCGACCATTCTGGTCCTGATTCATTTGAGTCTGTGTCCTCTACTACTCTACACACACTGGGATTACAGCGTTATCCCACCGATTCTGATTCCGACACAGCTATGTCTGCCGCACCTGTTCCTCCGCAGGACTTCGAGTTTGATGATGAGTTTGATCCTGACATCTATCCTGAGCATGAGGTCGACTTCATTCCTGGCGATCAGCTTTTTGATATACTCGCTGATCTCGAGCCGATACCCGCTGATCTTGAGTTAGCTCCAGCCGACCCTGAGCCTTTGGTTGCACCCGAGCCCATACCTGCTCATGATCCGCTACCGGAGCATGACCCTGTTGACATTCCAGTTGTTGCACCACCTTTACCTGACCCTCTACCTGCACCCGCAGACCATGCTCCTTTTGCTGACCATATAGATCCCCGTTATGCATTCACCCACAAAGGGTGGATAGAGGACGACGATGACTTGCCTCCATTTGTTAGGCCTGTTACTCCCCCACCTGCACCTGCACATGCACCTGTTGATATCGCCCTGTTTCACCCACATGTGTCTGATATACACCGCACTGATTTACCGGTCATGTTCCTACAGGATATCCCTCCACCCCGTCCAGGGGAAGGACCGTCTAGCCAGCCATCTGGTCATGTCCTACCTGTGTCAGCTGCTTTTCCTTTCGTGCCACAGTTTTCACATACTGCACCTTTTGCTTCTGCACCATCGGGCGAGCCACTGATTTGGTTTCCGCCCAACACGATGCCTATTTCTGATCCATATCATCCCTTCCATTACACTGGATACACGAGGGATGATCTGCTTTTGTCCTTACAGCTCCAGCAGGAGATGTTGTGTCGCAGAGTCATGGATCTTGATAGGATTCCGCGTCCTCCGCCTTGTACTTGTCAGTCACCATTCGCGACTCTGCCCGCTCCTCTTTTACCATACCCAGATTTTGATGTTCGTTTCCTTACTATGGAGCAGCAGATCAGCTATCTGTTGCGTCATGTTCATGCCCTCGAGGAGGAGCTAGCGCATCTGCGCAGTTTGCTTTTCGTTCCTCCACCTCCACCATCAGCATAGCAGTTTTTGGTTTTATGCAGGTAGCATACTTTTGGTGAGAGTGTCGCAATTGAGCCCAGATTGCACAGCTTTTTGAAGACCACATTTCTTTTTGACTTTTGATTATTGTAGTTTGATGGATATTTTAGACAAGGGTGATGTGACCCTGTAGTCCTTTTTGTTGTGATATGATACATTGGATGAACTTGTAAAACTGTAATTGTGGTCATTGATATATGAAAGCTCAATCGCAACATTCTCATTATATACGTTGTTGGATTACTTGTTTGTGTTATGACATGGGATGTTATGTGTTTACTTACGTTGATAAATGTTATTACATACGCATACTACATACTTATATGCATAAGACCTGACCTATACAAACTTCTTATAGAAGATGCCTCCACGAAGAGATAACACACTGCCCACAACTGAGGCTGAATTACAAGAACGGATTTCACGAGCAATAGCATAACACGAGGCCTTACGCTCTGAGCATAGCGGAGGTACCTCTGGAAGCAACCCACCTCTTGGTAATGTTTAAGCCTCTAAGGACACATTACGTTACATTTGGAAATTCCATGTGCGATCGTTAATGCTTACTGTGAATGATGTTACTTGTACAGGCTGTACCTATAAGCAATTTCTAGACTGTAAGCCTCTGAATTTCGACGGCACCGGGGGTGCTGTAGCTTTTGTCAGATGGACGGAGAAGACTGATTCTGTGATAAGAATGAGCAAGTGTGCTCCAAAACACCAAGTCACCTATATCTCTGGATTGTTCTTAGACGGAGCGCTTTCCTGGTGGAATCTCCAAGTTCAAACCTTGGGAGAAGAGGCTGCTTATGCCATGACATGGGACGAAATGAAGGAATTCATGCAAAAGAAATACTGCTCCAGGGCTGAAATCCAAAAGTTGGAATCTGAGTTCTGGAACCTCAAGATGGATGGTCCGAAAATTGCTGAATATGTGCAGAGATTTCACGACTTGTCTCGCGTCGTGCCATACATGGTTGATCCGGAATTCAAGCGCATCGAGCGTTTTATTTGGGGGTTGGCACCTCAGATTATGAGTATGGTGACAACGTCGAAGCCTGCAACAATAACTGAGGCTATGGGTCTGAGTGTATCACTGACTGAAGAAGCTATCAGGTTAAACAAGTTTTCGATTTCTGACCAGAAAAAGAAGGAGACTCACGTTGAGTCATCCGGTGAGAACAAAAGGAAGTTCTCAAATTTCAAGAAAGGTACCAGCAGTGCTAGCAAGAAGGAAGAGGCAAACGCACCAGCCAAAAAACAAAGGAAAAGGGTACATGGGCACCTTGCCCAAATGCGATGCGTGTCAGTTGCATCACAATGGACGGTGCCGAGCTGGTAGATGTGAGTCTTGTGGAAGAGTTGGTCACTCGAAGGAAACATGCTGGGTTGGTACTGGTCGTGGTGGTCAGAGAGGTTATGGAAATGGGTATGGAAACCGCCCTCAAGGAGGAAATGGCGGTAATGGAAATCGTGGTAATGTTGGGAATCAAGCTGGTAGTGGAAACCGGGGAGCAAACAACAATCGAGGTGGTAATGGGAATGGAAATGGTCGAGGACCAGGTTGTTTTAATTGTGGAGACGTGGGCCATTTCAAGAGAGAGTGCCCAAAGCTCAATCAAGCTCAAGGAAGGGTTTTCAACATCGGAGCGAGAGAAGCTCGCCAAGATCCGAACGTAGTTACTGGTACATTCCATATCAACCAACTCTTTGCATCTGTACTGTTTGATACTGGTGCCGATTATAGTTTTGTATCGCTAGAATTTAAGAATATACTTGGGTTGGTAGCTAGTAAGCTAGATATTCCATATTCGATAGAACTAGCTAATGGAAAGTTAGTAAAAGCGAATGAAGTCATCAGGGGTTGCGTGATAGAACTGGGAGAGCACGAGTT
>JARYGA010060504.1:0-46892 GCA_030545235.1 Helianthus tuberosus | reverse complement strand
GGATGAAGCTCATAAGTCTCGCTACTCAGTACATCCTGGTTCAGATAAGATGTACCACGACCTCAGAACTACATATTGGTGGCCTAGCATGAAGGCCCACATAGCGACTTACGTTAGCAAGTGTTTGACTTGTGCGAGAGTCAAAGCAGAATATCAGAAACCATCAGGTCCACTCCAACAACCTGAGATACCACAATGGAAATGGGAGCAAATTTCCATGGATTTTGTTACTGGCTTACCTAGATCTCAGCGCGGAAATGATACTATATGGGTGATCGTAGACCGACTCACAAAGTCTGCTCACTTCTTGGCTATCAAGGAAACGGATAAGTTCTCCACTCTAGCAGACGTATACCTTAAGGAAGTCGTCTCGAGGCACGGGGTGCCCACATCTATTATCTCTGATCGTGATGCACGTTTTACTTCAGAACTGTGGCAAGCAATGCACAAATCTTTTGGCTCTCGATTAGACATGAGCACAGCTTATCATCCTCAGACAGATGGGCAATCTGAGCGTACTATTCAAACTCTAGAAGACATGCTTCGGGCGTGCGTAATTGACTTTGGCAAGGGCTGGGAAAAGCATCTGCCCCTTGTGGAATTTTCATACAACAACAGTTACCACACCAGCATTAAAGCTGCTCCATTTGAGGCATTGTACGGGCGTAAATGCCGATCACCTCTTTGTTGGGCAGAGGTGGGTGACAGTCAGATCACAGGTCCAGAAATGGTAGTTGATACTACTGAAAAGATTGCTCAAATACGACAACGCATGGCGGCAGCACGTGACCGTCAGAAAGTATACGCTGATAAAGACAGGAAAATACTCGAATTTCAAGTTGGGGATCGAGCACTACTCAAAGTTTCACCTTGGAAGGGTGTTGTTCGTTTTGGCAAACGAGGCAAACTCAATCCACGATACGTTGGACCATTTGAAGTCATAGAAAAGATAGGCAAAGTGGCCTACAGACTGAACTTACCAGCTGAACTCAGTGCAGTTCACAACGTCTTTCATGTGTCGAATCTGAAGAAGTGGCAGTCAGATGAGACCTTTATAGTTCCTTTGAAGGAGCTCACTATCGACGAACGGTTGCATTTCGTCGAGGAACCGGTTGAAATCACGGACCGAGATGTTAAGGTCCTCAAGAACACCAGAATACCTCTTGTTCGAGTTCGTTGGAACTCCCGTCGTGGCCCAGAGTTCACCTGGGAACGCGAAGACCAAATGGAACTCAAATATCCCCAGTTGTTCGAAAACAATGCAACTACTACTGAGGCTGAAGCTACTACAGAAGTTCGGGATGAAATCCCAACTCAACAGGGGGATGATGTGATACCCCAGGAAAACCAGTAAACGATAACTTACCTAGCTTCCTCAGTAACCGCATGCTAAATTTCGGGACGAAATTTCTTTCAAGTTGGGGATAATGTGACAACTCGAGTTTCCGAGATTCTATCTTCGCATTTAGTGCACGCTAATTTTTTTTTTATTTATTTATTTAGTTGTTTGTTAATACGACTCGTTGTTTCGCAACGCTTACAATTGTAATACGTTATATCGTATTTCGATTAATATTTTGTACTTGGAAATCCATGATATTTATTATATGTGAGTATGTGTTATTAAGGTTTGTATTAATTACATGTTAATTAAAGGATGGAACTTACTGAGAACAAAGAACTCATGAAAACACCCAAGTGGTGAAAACACTTTAAGTGTTTTCGTCCAGCAAGTTTGGCGAAATCAGTGAAGGGCTTGGCCCATGGCCCAGTATTTTAGATATTTTGTATAATCATTTTTATACACCAATCTTCTCAGACAAGTCTCACAATTATCAAAACAAATCATATCACATTGTCTCTCTCTCTATCTCTGAAAACCCACAAAGAAGTTCCTCATTTGAAGCAAACCTCTGTTTAAAATCCTTGGTTAGTGATTTTCATGTTCAGTTGTTTAGATGCTTATCGTATGATTATTGGATGTTTAATCATGATGGATGTATATATGTGAATATGTGAATTATCATAGTGTGCTTGTTAGATAATTATCATACATGAATTCTGTGTATATTTGATATTTTGAACAACAGTGGGTATATGTTAATGGATGATAAACTGATTAAATCGGGGTCCTGGTATCATATAATGTTGGCAAATAATATATTACATATCAATGATTGATTTAAATGGCTTGTAGATGATTAAACATGTTTCTGTAATGAGATAGTTACTGGGTTTTAAGTTACAGTGAGTTGGTGAAGATGATGAACATTCACGAAAACACCCCCACAACAAGGAAGTGGACGAAATCACTTAATGTGATTTCGGCCCAAACAGTTCGGCCCATAGGGGTGTTTTCGGCCCAGTTAAGGATTTCGGCCATTAAGGGTTTTCGGCCTATGTTGGTTTTCGGCTTATATGTGGTTTTCGGCTTATATGTGGTTTTCGGCTTATAAAGGGATTTCGGCACATCATGTGATTTCGGCATATAGGGGATTTCGGCTAAGCTAGTGATTTCGGCCCAACATAGATTTCGGCCCAACATAGATTTCGGCCCTATAAGTGTTTTCGGCATATGTAGTGATTTCGGCCCAAGAGGGATTTCGTCCAAATAAGTGTTTTCGGCCAAACATGTGTTTTCGGCAACACTTAGGGGATTTCGGCTCTTGAGGGGTTTTCGGCCATAAGGGATTTCGTCCACTTTTGTTTGTCTGGCAACAAGCTACTGTTAATAATTTATGTTATTAATTATGTTATTTAGCTTAACTAGTCATTGGAATAACTTAGTTAATTTATTTAACTATGTTAAATATGTAAGTTGTTAACTTTATTGTTTGAGTAACTCTGTTAGTGAACAAATTCTGTTAAGTGGTTAACTGGGTTAACTAACTTACTCTGTTTATTTATTACTCCAATTAAGTAGATTAATTCTGTTATTCCATTGAACTCCGTTAACTTTATTCACTCAGTTAATTTGATAGATTTGCTAGATGCCAACTCTATTACATGTATAGATGCAATTAACTGTTTGAGTTGCATGTTATGAACTGTCAAACACTATGTGATATTACTGTGACACTAGTTCCATGTGAAACTTTACAAACCATGTGAACTGATTGAGTATACGTGCACTATAGGACTTGACTGATTTATCTGTGAGCACTTAACTTAGCATACCGAGCAAACAAGGTGAGTTCACACTTCTACCAAGGCATGGGATTCCCGGGGTTGGGAATGGGTTGATTGATTATTTATGCTTAATTAAGAGTTATTGGAATTACATACCATAGGCCTCGGGAGAGGAAGGTCAATGGTAGATACTACTAGACTAGTGATACTTATACACCTCTTCGCAAACATGCCGGGATCGGCCGCGATACTAAAACAATCTTCGCAAACATGCCTGGAATGGCCGCGAACTATACTTTAATCTTCGCAAACATGCCTGGAGGGCCGCGATACAAATATAACTAGTCTAGAAAACATGGGAAACCCCCACTAAACTTCGCAAACATGCCTTGAGGGCCGCGATGCTATTACATACGATACATGATTACTAATCGAGCATACGATTTACGAAATGAACATTATAACTAAATAACCAACTGTGAACTCGCTCAACTAGTTGTTGACTCTCTGTTACATGCCTTGCAGGACCATAGGTACTTTTGGAGCTTGCACGGGAGGCACGGTCGTTGTGGATATGGATCGTGAATGTGTTGTTAAACATTATAACATTTTGTACTTAAACTTATGTTGGGTTTTACATTAAATGCTTCCGCTACACACTTGTTTATATTTGGTTTTGTAAACACTTATCGTATTGATGAATGACTTTTGATATACATACTTATGTTCAATATGATTGGTGGCTTGATCCTGGTCATGTCACGCCTCCAAGCGGTAGTATTCCGTGTGTAGATTTTGGGGGTGTGACAGCAAATGTAGTGGCCGATGCCCTGAGCCGAAAGGATTATCCGCCTCCAATTCAAGTGAAATCCATGAAAATGGTAGTTACACCCCGATTTCTCGAAATGATTAAGGAAGCTCAAGTTAAGTCGCTGAGTGAAATGGATCCAAGAAAGGAAAGAACAAAGGGGTTTGTTGATAAATTAGAGGAAGGACTCAGTGGAATTAAATCAATGTATGGCCGGATATGGATACCTCGGTTTAGTGAAGCAAAAGACGTGTTACTCGAAGAAGCTCACAAATCCCGATTTTCGGTTCATCCCGGAGCTACAAAAATGTATTTGGATTTAAAGAAAAGTTATTGGTGGCCCGGTATGAAGCGTGATATCGTCAAGTATGTTGCAAAATGTTTGACATGTTTGCAAGTAAAGGCAGAACATCAGAAACCATACGGAAAGTTGCAACCGTTAGAAATTCCGGTATGGAAATGGGAAGAAGTGACGATGGACCTAGTGACCAAGCTTCCTAAGACAAGGAAAGGTCACGATGCTATATGGGTGATCGTGGACCGCCTCACCAAGAGCGCGCACTTCTTAACCCTTCGGGAGACCTTCTCTTCGGAAAGGATGGCGGAGATCTATGTTAACGAGATAATATCTCGACACGGAGTCCCTGTATCTATTGTGTCGGATCGAGATACCCGTTTCACATCTCGATATTGGCAAGGTTTTCATGAGAGTATGGGTACAAAATTACATTTCAGTACCGCCTACCACCCCCAAACGGATGGTCAGTCTGAGCGAACCATTCAAACACTCATCGACATGCTGCGAGCGTGTGCGATAGATTTCGGGGGAAGCTGGGATGACCACTTGCCATTGGTGGAATTTTTATACAACAATAGCTACCATAACAGCATTCAAATGGCACCGTGTGAAATGATGTGTGGAAGGAAGTGTAGAACTCCAATTTGTTGGGGAGAGGTGGGGCAAAAAGAAATTGCGCCCAATGATGTAGTAGCTAAAACTAACAAAAAGATCGATCTTATGCGAACCCGTTTAAAAGCGGCTCAAGATCGACAAAAGGCCTACGCAGATCGAAGGAGACGACCTATCGAGTTTCAGGTAGGTGATCATGTGTGATTAAAGGTTTCACCATGGAAGGGTATAATCCGTTTCCGTAAGCGAGGAAAGCTAGGTCCCCGTTACATAGGACCTTTCAAGATTTTAGCACGGGTTGGGAAGGTAGCATATCGGTTGGAATTACCGCCAACTTTGGATGGAATACATGACACATTCCATGTGTCACAATTGAGGAAGTGCTTAGCGGATGAGACGGCATACGTGCCCCTCGACGATATTGAATTAGACGACAGATTGAATTACATTGAAAGACCGATAGCTATCAAGGATTCCAAGGTAACGCACCTTCGGAATAAAACTATAAAGCAAGTCTTAGTGCAATGGCAACATCGGAAAGGATAGGATCTTACATGGGAGTTAGAAGATGACATGAGGGAGCACTACCCGTTATTATTTGGTACGTGTCAAGGTTTCGGGGACGAAACCTCTTTTAAGGGGGGTAGACTTGTAACACCCCAAAATATGCAACTTATTTATGCTACCTTAAATGTCGAATTTTGTAAAATTAGCTAAGTAAAATAATGTGATGTTAGTTTAGAAAGAATAGAAGTTAGTATGTTAATATAAAACAATTAGAATTAGAAGGTCTGATCTTGTAAATAATGAATGGAAATTATTAATTAAGAAAAAAAACATAAAACACACTGTGTGTGTTCTCTGGGAATCAACCAGAGCCAAAGGAAGGCCAAGAGAAAACCCTAACTTCACAAATTCTCAAAATCAGAAGGAAATTAAGAGTTCTAATGGATGCATGAACCCTAAATCGAGTAATCTAAGCTTGTTCAACCTTTGGTAAGTCAAAAATTCTGATTTGGCGGTTTGTAGAAAGTGGGTTTTAACCCAAACATGAATTTATGTGGAAATCTTGTGTAATTGTGAGTTAGGAATTCACAATAGATTGAGAATTTTGTTTAATTTTGATTGTTTGGGTGATTAGGGTTCATACCCACTTGTTGTAGGAGTATGATGAACATGATGATTTATAGTAATATGCTCATAAATGTGAATTGATGCATAATCTGTATGTGTTAGAGAAATTAGACAAGTTAATGTAGGATGAAAGAAAGATGTGAATTTGATTGCTTCTTGTTAGACTAGAAAGTGAACAAGTAGAAATATGCTATGAACACTTGTACCTTGTGCTCTGTTGATATTGTGCACACCAAGTGTTTGATGAAATGCTTCAATAAAGAATTCAGCCACATTAACAATAAACTTTATGTAAAAATCATGATTTGAATGTGCTTGTGAAGTAAGAGTTAAAAATGTATGACATCTTATCAAGGAATGTATGTTAAAATGTATATGGCTTGAATTCTAAGTATGAATGATTATGTATAGGTGTAAAGGAGGAAGGTTCGAGTCACGTGAAGCAACAAGGAAATCAAGAACGAGGTACGCTACTTGTACAATTCATGATTTATTTATGTTGTTGTGTTTAACATTAAATGTGTTGAATTGAATCATGTATGAAAGTAGTATTGTGTGGGCCCTTTTATGAATGTGTCGAAGGATGAGAATGTAAGAAATAGAAAGAATGGTATGAGGTTCCATTTGGAACCTATTTGTGCGAAAGAATGAAAGAATGTAGTAATTCTACAAGTTTGTGGATATCTTAATGGTTACAAGTCGGTAAGTTGAATTCTTGATTTAAAAGAAAGAATTTTAATGCTAATAAGTTTACTTTGTCGTGGCGATGTAGGTAAATCTCATGATTAGCTTTCAAGCTTCGCCCGGTTCGAACACACTTCAAGACCCGCCTCATGTTCCGCTACTTTTGTAAAGAAGACAACGCTTAATATTTTGGTCACTTAATCTGTATCTAGTAGTTAAAGACTTAGTTCTTGTCATGTACTCGAATTTATCGAATTTCGTATGCGTGTCAAGTTGTATGGTGGTATATATTATGTTCTTTGAAAAGTGTCGTGTAAACATATATTTTGAATGTGAAAAACAGGGGACCGCTCCGTTTACGAATGGGTCATGCCCAAATTTCGTTAGAAAAATGCGTTGTTATTTAAATAATTTAAAAGAGAAATTATGGGTGTTACAGTACCGGATGCTGCAGTGGAACGAGCAGAACTTGACGAACTCACTAATATCGTTACACTCGCCTCTCTTTCACATTCCAAAGATACATGGTCGTGGACTCCGGAACCGTCAGGGACATTCTCTGTTAAATCCGTGAAAAAGCTTCTTATTCGCTCTTCCCAACCTACTGAAGATAATTGCTTTGAATGGAACAATTGGGTCCCACGTAAAGTAAACATTTTTGGTTGGCGGATGGCTCTTGACCGACTCCCTACCAGGGTTGCATTAGCACGGCGTAACATAAGCATGGCTTCCATCTGTTGCCTTCTTTGTGGCGACAAAGATGAATCAGTCTTTCATCTCTTTGCGGAATGTTTCGTTGGCTCTAAAGTGTGGCAAATGGTATCCAGTCGGCTGAACATCCCTCTTATTTATGCTTTCACAATCGAAGACCTACTTCGCGTACATAAGAATATCAACGCTTCGGAGACAATAAAGAAACTAGTTCAAGCTATTGTCCTAATCTCTTGCTGGAGCCTGTGGAAACAACGCAAAGATTTCATCTTCTCCGACAATCGAGTGGACATCTCAAGACTCTTGGCAGAAATCAAATCTACAAGCTTCCTTTGGGTAAAACATAGAGCAAAAATGCATTTGTTAGATTGGTCAGATTGGTGTAGCTTCAATATTTTGTAATTCTCATTCTTTTGTCTAGCTTCTTGCTAGCTCGTTTCTCTAATAAAATCAGCCGTTCAAAAAAAAAAAAAGAGGTCCCCAAATATAGAATTCACGTTACACAAAACGAAAAACGAAAAACGAAAAACGAAAAAAGAAAAGATAAATACAGAAAAGACAAAATAGGAAAATCCAAAATTACTGACTTATAAACTCAATTCTCTCACGATTTTTAAAGGGCTATGACTTTTTCAAACGATAATATTAGAAAAAATACACAATATTAACGGACATTTCATTCTCTTTAATTTAAGTAGGCTATTGCTACAATTTTCTTAATTTTAAAGATTTTTATATTACAAGCTATAACGTTACATGATTTTGTAACGTTACGTGATTATGTGATTTCATTATAGTATTATGTGAAAACCC
Organism: Helianthus tuberosus; assembly: GCA_030545235.1. NCBI lineage: Eukaryota > Viridiplantae > Streptophyta > Magnoliopsida > Asterales > Asteraceae > Helianthus > Helianthus tuberosus. Next base: position 38,703 of record JARYGA010060504.1, on the reverse strand, counting down.
ACTAAGTGATTACATAATTACGTACTAACCAAACTGTAATAAAAACAATACATATAACAAATAATATTTCATGAAATGCTTAATATTTCAGGTCTAATCATGTATTAAGTATATATGTAATACAAAACATTAACCAGTCAACCTATAATAACCACATAATGTCATATATTATCGATTTAATCATTAAATAAAGCATAAACAATTAAGTTCTCATTATTGAGTGTATAATCACGCAATAAACATAACTGTAATAACATCAATTATAACAAACCATTTTGAATGTGTAATCACGTATCCTGTAAAAATAATAATTTAAGAAAACTATAGCAATAGCTTACTCAAATTAAGGATAATGAAATGTTCGTTAATACATTGAATTTTTTTAAATATGATCGTATGTAAAAGTTATAGCGGTTTGAAATCGTGAAAGAACTGGATTTATTAGTCAACAATATTTGATCTTTCTAGAATACACTTGTCTTTGAAGGGATCTTATAGTTTGTACGAATTGAATCTCTAGTACAATAATCATTCCCGATTTTGAAACCTAAAAACAAAATGTATAGATTTATAAAACTATTTAATTCACATACAACTTTCAACATTTTATACTTCTAGTTAAGCTAGCTTGATATTGTATTCCCATATAAAATATTGCTTTGTTTAGGTTATTTAAATACAAAATAATTGAAATTACAAGTTCATTTAACTTAAATACAACATGATTAAAACTAAACACAAAAATAAAATGATATATATTAATAAAACATAAATAATCTTCATGTAATATTTGTAAATTTTGATGTATGATTAGATAGCATTATAAAAAATAGAATAAATTGCCAAAATCGTCCCTAAGGTTTGGGCATGTTTGCCATTTTCATCAAAAACAACTTTTTTGTACAATTGAGACCTTCACTTTTGAGATTTTTTGCCATTTTCATCCAAACATCTAATTTGCTTTATTTTTTCTATCAAACATTTGGATGAAAATGACAAAAAATCACAAATCTCAAGGACGATTTTGACAAAAAAAAGTCAGACATTTGGATAAAAATGACAAAAACTCCCAAAAGTGAAGGACTATATGGTACAAAAATGTTGTTTTAGATAAAATGACAAAAATGTCCAAACCTTAGGGACGATTTTGGCAATTTACTCTAAAAAATATGTATATTATCTTTTTATTATTTAAGATTGTAATTAAAAATTATTAGTTTTGGTGTTGTAAAAAAGAAAAACGACATCACAATAACGTAATAGATAATTTAAAAATCATCGAATATATATCAAATTTGTAAATCATCAAAACGATGGAGGGTTCTATTAAAAAAAAGGTTTTTAAAAAACGTGAACGGCAGGATTCGAACCTGCGCGGGCAGAGCCCACATGATTTCTAGTCATGCCCGATAACCACTCCGGCACGTCCACCTGATTTGTTTGAAGTAGATGTTAATTTACTTTTAAATGCTACTATAAATGTGTTTTTGTAATGCTGTTTAAACTTTTTTTTAGTTTATTCAACCACTGAAAAAACAATTCCCTGTAAATTTTACTGATAAAAAGTAAACAAATACATACACAACTAAACTACAGCACCCCATGTCTATTTGATCACTAGCCTAAACGGTTCGCGGCGGGTATAAGACGGTTCACTTCGAGCTTCAAATCAATGCACCCCGTGTAACAATATATCAGTCTATTAAAGAACCTAAGCGTAAACTCGTCTTGTACTAATGTCGTATTTCAGTTACATTAAACTGTTTTAGGGTTCTTTAAACCTCATAACCATGGCCGGCCCTGAAGGTGGGCGGGGAGGACCACCGGTCAGGGCTCGATATTTCGAAGGGCACGTTATTTTTTTAAAAAACTCCAATATGTATATGTAAAAATAAATAAATTAATTGGGTATACCCATACAAACACCAATATACTCACAAAGCTATATTTTTGGTTTAGATTAGTTATTAGCCCATTGGCATTAGGTTTAGACCTTTAGTGAGCCCAATACCCAATTTCGTTAAGGCCTAAGGGCACGTTTTTTCGAGCTCGAACAGGGTACATGAATTCTCAGGGTCGGCCCTGCTCATAACTCATAAGGTGCTCTCATATTGGATCGAAATTTTCGATAAGAATGTTTGGTTCAAGGGTCAAATAGATTATAATTTGTTTTGTTCAATCATTCAACAACATTGTCCAAGACTTGGGTTCAACTGTCGTAAATCCAAATTACCAACACATGAACACTGATCAACAGTTGTGAAAACTCGTTAAAAACAATACGGTAGTAGATTATAAATAACAGAAAATTTGTTGCTACGTAACAAAACCGGCCTCAGTCAAAGCCTTAAAAGGCTTGTCACACCGTCTCTCGGCTCCTTAGATCAAAAGCTTCTCAATGGCATCCTGGAAGTTGAATAGAAAGAACATTAGTTAAGCCACGGTTCAACTTCTAATTGTGCTGGTCAAGCGGATAAATTAGTAAAAAGAAATTAAAAAGGAAACGAGTATTAAAATGTTATATTTGTAACTATATTTAGTGGGAATAAACCTTGAGTTGCTGGATTTGTGATCTGAGTTGACTTCCTTCATTACTAGTTACCGAACACGAAATCACAGGTCTTGTGACTCCACATGCTCTCCCCAATGCTTGTTTTGAAGGGACAAAAACATAAGGTACATTCTGCAACAACAAAAATAAAAATAAAAAAAAACATCATAATTGCAACATTGCATATATAATAAGTTAATAACATCAAAGTCAATCATTTATTGAATAACTACACATAGTACTCAAAATCCAACATTTTTTGTCTGCCAATGCAAGAGGTGAGCTGGTTGGTTCCTATTTTTCTGTTATTAATTATAAAAATGCAACATTTCCAAAACCACAGCACAACCCGACCCGACCGGTTTTGGACCTGAACACAATTTGACCCGTTACCCGACCCGCCCAGGTAAGAGCATACCTTATCTTCAGCAAGAAGAGGAAGATGGAGAATAATTTCAAGAGGCTCGGCATCTGCAGCCATCACTATGAATTCGGATATACCCCTGTTCAGGGTCTTTGTAGCTGTAATATAAAGGGGGTCGATGTCAATATAAAACGCATTATAACCAAGATTAAATTATTTAATGCAAATTAAAGAAATGCCTCAAGTCTTATTCATCCAATCACATATATGATGCGGTTGTTTTTAAGAAAATACTAAAACGCTAATCATACATAACCATATTTATATTGTTGATACTTAAACACAGAAACATACTTATAGCACACTGTAAAAACATACCAAACAAACTTAATGTGTAACCAAACGAGGTCTATAACAATCAAAGAAAACAAATAGAGAAAGAAAAAGTTTATAAAAAATTCAGTAAAAGGATGAGATGGGGAAAACAAAAAATTAGAGAAAGTATTATTTTCATTGCTGCGCGGCATATGGGAAAAACCGAAAAAACAAAAATAAATAATCAGAAAATGTAAGATTTTTACCTACTACAACATGCTAGCTCTCAACCAATCATAGAGTAACACATCACTTACTTTTATAATCTTTTTATTATTTTGTGCACTTAAAGATCGGATATCTCTATCTACACTTTCTTTCACAATCAGATCTCACCCTCTCTCTTTCTTTTTTTCCTTTTTTTCCTTTTTTTCTTTCTTACCAACAACTAAACATCTCCGTGAACCTACAACTCAACACTAATGTTTCAAAGAAGCAAAGGTCTTAACTGCAAGTCTGCAACTAAAAAATACAACGCAGTTCTTATTGAGTGCAACAAAACGCATCATGCGATGGATCAGGAAATCGCAGTGCATCGCCACCCTTGATGTGTTTTCAGCTTCGCATTATGTGCACCTCGCGTTGTTCGCATGTCGCGTCATTCGCACCTCACGTTATGCGCACATCACCTTATGTGCACCTGATGCGCACATTTTAAAACCAAGGGCGCATTACTTATGCAAGGTGTTTGTTTTAAAAAAAATACGAAAAACATTACTTATAGACGTAATTTCAACTTGTTAGCTTTTAAACACTAAAATATAAAATATTCTTATCATCTTTGGTCAGATTTGTTCAATCGATGGTCTAATTGTTCAAATACTCAAATCCAATGCAATCAGCAGTCTAACTTGTTCAGATACTGGTTAGCAGTATAAGGATCCGCATTAGACTGCATCATGCATCAGACCGCTTCACATGCGATCTCATTACCGCATTTTGTGATGAGCATATCATGGGCTCCTGGTGTACACATTTTAAAATCAAGCCGTTTTCAATGAGAAAATGCTAATGAAACATATACTACCATAGCTTACATAAACAAATCAATTTGTACAATGGTGGAACCATAAGCATAAAAAGAAACCATTCTACAGTTATGCTGCTGTCCAAAATGTTCCTTTTCACATAGTATACTTCTCTTTGCAAAATTTTGCAAGAACACTGATTCACTTGCTTTGGAAAGTCATAATAGTAATTCAAAAAGTCAAACCGCTCATTCGTCTAACTAGGTTAAGGAGGTGTTTAGCACATAGGGAAATTTAACATCCAAGCTTCACTTATCGAGCAAGAGCCAGCTCACAAGCCTAAACTAGCCATGTTATTTAGATAATTATTGTTTGATTTATATCAAATATACATTTACATAATAATTATTATTATATATATAATTATGATTAACATCATCATCATCATCACATCATACTCAGTAAATCCCACCAATAGCAAAGCTAAGGTAGGGTCTGAGAGGGTAAGATGTAGACAGCCATACCTCTACCTCGTGATGATAAACATAACTAAATAATATGTATATTATGTCTTATATACAAAATTATAAATATTTATACATATATAAAAATACTTGTAAATGATATAAATTAATTAATAAATCTAGCTTGAAAAACTAACTAACAAGCTGAGCTCACGCATTAGAAACAGAGCTCAAACCGAGCCAAGCTCGAGCCTAGTCGATGCTCGGCTTGTTTAAACAATTAAACCCCTAAGACCATGCGTACTAAATAACATGTACTGCCACATTTTAGAAAAACGCCCAATAATGCCCCTTGCTGACTGTACTGCCACATAGCGGAAAACGCCCAAGAGTGGGGGCATTATTCACCCTTACCACTACGCATGGTCTAATTATCATTTAAAGACGTTTAGATTGCTTATATCCAAGGCTCCAAGCCGTTTATCCGATTAGCCCCGTATAAAACAAGCAGTACTAAACAAACAATTTCAAGTTGCTTATTCCAACCAGATTACTTGCACAACAAGCAAGCAATTAACTATGCAAATCTTCAGCTAACCTACAACCTCAAAACCACTAAAATCAACATCCATAACAAACCAAAACACATCCACATTATCAAAACAACAAAACATAACAGAAACACAATCTAATCTAATCTAATCAAATTAACCAACAGAATCAAAACAATACCTTCATTGGCGCCTTTTTTGAGTTGTTTGTAGTTAGCAGCTTGTTGAACAAGATCTAATATTGTGATTGTAAGCTGAGCATCAGCCAATGGGTAGGCTTTAGGGTTTACTGCTTCTCCTGTCTGCAAAATACAAAATTCAATAAAAAAATCGATATAAATTAGAATGTAGTAAGTTTGATTGTGTGTTTGATTGCAAAACAGAGGTGAGATTGAAGCAGAATTATGGAAGAAATGAGTATACCATTGTTTCGGCTGATTGTTGTGAGATTGAGAGAATTTGGGGCCTAGGGTTTTAGGGTGGGGTTTTTAGGTTTCAAGGAAAGTATTAATTTATAGAGTAGTTTTGTACTAAGTTATTTAATTTAACCATGGTTAATTAAATAAAAACTCAAAGTTATAAGAGTAAACTTCTGTTTTGCTCTTTTTGGTTTGGTAGTTTTAACGGTTTTGTCAAATCCTTTAAAAATAGTCATTTTACTCCTTGATCTATATAACTTATCTCCATTTCACTCCCCGCCCCTAACTCTGTCTAAAATGTTTGTTAAAGATAAGGGTATTATGGTAATTCTATAAATATGTATTTAAATTGATTTTTTTAAATCCATTTTTTATTGATATTCAATAAAAATAAAATATATAAATATATAATCATTATTTACACTCTCTGTCTCTAACGCCTTTGTCCACAAAATTGAACTTTTAGCAGACCATCACCAACCCCAACCCTCACCACCACCACCACTACAACTCCACCAGCCGACCACCCCCACCCACCTTACACATTCTCGCTCTCTCTTTATGGTAACCACCATCCCATCGCTGCCTGTCAACACCCACTACCATCTCAATACGACCTCTTCTAACCCAACATCTCTTCCAAAAATCAGATCTGAAATCAAATCATCATATCTGCACGACGCTGCTCTAAGGGCTCTCACACCGTGATATTGAATCGTTTTTCAATTGATTTCATGGGGCTCTTTGCCAGATGCGATTGGGGCTTCAATTTGTAGGTTCATCGGTGGGTAGTGGTGGCAGTTTGGTTCGATTTGCAGGTTCTTAGGCGGGTGATGGTGGTGGCGGCGGCTTGGTGGTATTAGTGATGGTGGGTTTAAATGGGAGAGAGAGAGACGGTGAAACTAGGTTTAAGTTAGGGGTTTTTCTTTACTAAAACACATCTTTTTTTGTTCATATCTAGATTTTTGATCTTGTTATGGTTGATGTGGTGGCAAGTGACGGTGGTGGATGATGTTTATAATTTATGGTTGTTTTAGGGTATTCCGATAGGGGGTGGCTGATATGGTGGCAGGCGGTAGGTGACGGTAGCAGGTGGTGGTGATGGCGAGATGGTGGTGATGGCAGACAGTGGCGGCTGGATGGTGGTGGTTGCCGGTTAGAAGAGGGGGATAGGTGGTCGGTTAGAAGACGGAGAAAGTTTGACTGTTATGTATGTATGTATGTATGTATGTATGTATGTATGTATGTATGTATGTATGTATGTATGTATGTATGTATGTATGTATGTATGTATGTATGTATGTATGTATGCATGTATGTATGTATAGGTAGAGGTTCCTGTAAAAAAGAGTTTTTTTGTGAGAAAGGTAAGAAAAAATCTACACCATTAGATCTTTGATCTAATGGTTGAGATCATAATGGCAAAATTGTAAATAATGTTTACTATTAAACATATTAATTTTCTAGATTAAGAGTATATAGGTAAATTTAACATTTTTAAATTAAGAAACTAACATTAATGCACATGTAACTTCCCCCGTTTTTTTTAAACGTCAATAACTTTTTATACGTAACTTTTAAAAAAAAAATACACCATAATAACGAGCGTTTTTTTATCTTTAATATGAGTACCATATTGCTATACTTATATAGAGAAAAAAATATGTTTCGATCAGATGTTTAGTCAATGAATGGTGTTATATACTTACTGAATGGTGTTATATACTTGCTGAATGGTGTTTATAGAGATCTTTTTAAAAAAATCCAGTTCCTATAATTAAGGTGGCGGCTATGGGAAATTTTTAATTAATTGAATTAATGATAAAATTACTTGTTTACCCTTTTGAATTAATTTAGATTTAGGACACATGTCATCTCCACAATATTTCTCACCTTTCTCACACTTTTAACCTTTTTTACAATAACCTTACCCTGTATGTATATATTAAATTACCAAAGTACCCTTATTTTATACTTGAAATTACCAAAATACCCTTTCAGTTAACATACAATATGGATGGAGTTAAGACCGTGGAGCAAACTGGTGATAAAACCGAAACATCAAGGAGTAAAATGGCTATTTTTAAAGGATTTGGGCAAAATTGTTAAAAAGACCAAACCACAGAGAGCAAAACGGAAGTTTACTCAAGTTATAATATGGTCTCTTAAAGTTTAACTCAACTACAATGACCTTTAAGCGCATTGGCAGCCCCTGTGATCTTTCAAAGTGGAGGTTATAGGTTTGGATCTCGCTTGGAGTAAAAAATATTATGGGTCAGGTCACTAACGCCGTCTGCATTCACGGGTGTAGATGGTATTTTGTCATTGGGTTTATCCAGGTGATCGGACTTTTGTTGCCCGTTCAAATAAAAAGTTTAACTAAACTTTATATTATTTGTTTTTCTTTTTTTCTCGGCAACATTTTGCATATGGTATAGTTATAATTTTTTTCTCTTATTAGGATCGGACATTTTAAAAAATTCTGGATATACCATTGTGATGTGCATTATATTTGTGTATGTTTCCTTGTAAATTTTGTTTAAAATGGAATTGTACGTAATAATGTACAAATCATTATAGCACAAATGTACAAGCAGTTAAAATTGTCTCTGGAATGGTGTCAGTGGGTTTTCTCTAGAATGATGTCGGACTGGGTCACAGCCCACCGACGCCATCCGCGGGCACGATTGGGATTATCAAGGTGATCGAGCTTTTGTTGATCTTTAAAAAAAAGTTTAACTAAACTTTATAGAGTAAAATGCCAATGGGGAGAAGTTATCAAAGTGGTCTAAGGTTTAGATATTTATAGCTTTTTTTCACAATGTAAATTTATTTCCAAACAGCTTGACGTGCTTATTTTTTCTCAAGGCTTCGATGTAAATTTGATTAAAATTCAAATATACTTTTGCGACGTGCCTAATTTTGTCTACATTTTCACATAAATTTTATTTAAAACCAAGCCTTACAAATTTCCCACAACGTTAACACCCTCGAGACACGTTCACATCTACTAGTTTATATATGTGTTTTTTAAACTTATATTAATATAGATAGAAATTTATGAGAATCGTATAATTAGTCATATGTAATGAGTGAAAATTACATGTAGTAGAAGAAACAGAAGATTGAAAAAATTATTTTTGTATGTCACGTTCTAAATAGTATATATATTTGTATAAATGGTTATCACGATTCATATTTACGATTATATCTACTCAGAAACATACTCAAAACGTTTTGAGTTCCTTGCCACTCATGCATATCTTTCAAGAGTGCATCGATAATTAATCAAAGGCGTGTGCTAAGCGTGTAGAGGTGCACAAACCGGTTAATTTTAATAACCGGTTCGATTAACCAGTTATACCGGTTAATTTGACTTTTTGACTTTAACCGGTTAATGCTTTAAACGGTTATTACTTTAACCGGTTATTTTTTTAACTGGTCCGGTTAATTACTTTAACCGGTTATTTTCGGTTATTAACCGGTTTTTTTTGCCTTTTTTTTTATTTTTTCGGTTAACCAGTCTATCGGTTAAAAAACCGGTTTAAAAAAACCGGTTAATAACCGGTTATTATACTAAACACTTATAACCGGTTACTAACCTACGGTTAAAAATAACCACTAACCGGTTATTCCTAAATCGGTTATTAACCGGTTACGGTTTCGGTTAATAACCGGTTACGGTTAATTAACCGGTTATTTTGTGCATCTCTATAAGCGTGTACCACTCGACGACTCGCTAGTTAGAAGTTGAGGCAACTCACATGATTAGTTCGTGACGAAAACAAAAGCAGTGACCCACGATCATAACCAGGACGGAATGATTCTTCCTCGAAAATCCAAAGGCACAACATTCTATCAACATTTAAACTTGTTCTTGTTTATGAATATAGGTTTTTGTGTTTAATATACTAAATTTGATTAATCCTTTCTTCATCTCCAGTTAAAAGCCAATTACTTGATTAAAATGCTTTTATGAAAGAAAAATGAAAAAACAAACAGGAACACAAATACAAACACGAACAGAATGTACCGAAGTTATCTGAACAGAAGTATACAAAAATTTATAACACAAATAATCCAAACTCGGTCCAAAGTTGCTCAAAATGGTTCAACTATTATGCCTGTAAACATGTAATTTCAAACTTAAGATCATACAAGTTTAGGCTAGAAAATCTGTCTGAAGTTGCTTTTACAACTTCACTGCATAACCCAGATAGCAGAATACAACCCGACTTGCGAGATCCAAAGTCTGAGAGAAAGATCCCTTCACTCATATTCTCAGGTCTTCGAGAACTTTTCGATATTAGGATCAGAAAATCTGCATAAAATTAAAAAAATGAAGTCTGAGGGTCTGATTCTATATAAAGCACCAGGCTTTAGTGTCCATATGTTACATATAAACATAATTAATGGTGATTTAGATTAATTTCAACAGAAGACATTTCATTCAAAATCCAGACTTATATTAAACTTCATTACTAAAAAGGGTGTTCATAAACTGTTAAAACCGAGCGAACTGACTAAACTAGAGCAAGTCGGCCGGTTTAAGATTTATGTGGTTCGGTTCACGCTTTTGGTTTTCGGGTATAACCAGTCTAGCCAATAGTTTGGAACTTGGAACCGGCCATATAAACCAAATTGGTCGTTTAGCCTTTTTTTATTTAGTTAATTTTTTATAGATACAATTATGTATATGTATATGTATAGTATTGTATTATATTCATGAACCATCTTTATAATTTTAAAAACTAAAATACAAACTAATAATTTCAAAAAGAAGTAAAAGAAAAGGTTCAAACAGTCAAGCTGCTAAAACAGAAAAACAACCACTTGAAACCGTAATTAGTTGTTACACATAAAAAAAATTCAGAACTAACCGACCTAGACTGTGAAGTCGTAAACAGCCCTAAATGCAAGATAGACGACATATAGAAATATGTAGATGCATCATGAAGCCAAAATCATACAATAAGCACATATTAGTATGAATGTATAATAAGTACATTGGTCGATGATAGATCCGCAAAATCTGTCACAAGCTTATTCTCAAAGATTATTTTATATCGGATCAACAGATATTTTAAGTAATAAACTAATAATAGCATAATGTTGTTAAAAACAAAATAAACTGAAAATAAGAGCAGCTGGACCTTTAATCAAGAAACCAAACCAGCATCAAACTTCTTCAACGCATCACAATTAGGCGTATTACGCTGATACCCCCAGTGCAACCGTTGCGTCTCCAACCGACAATTATGAGAAAGAATCGACAAATACTCATGTTCGATCCTCCCTTCAAGCTGCGTTCTTTCCTCACTGTGTACCGGATAATCCTGCTCAAAGTTGCGCGATTTCACAAAAAAAGAAACCCCTCTTTGCGTAACCAAACGGTGCTCATAAGTATAAGTCCTTGAAAGCGAGTAAACGGGCTCATTCGACGGCAAAAAGCTCACCAACAGAATCACAAGCACCGGTAACAACTGAAGCAAACTTCTCATGTTAAACCCATCCGACTCGTGATGAGTAGCTCTCGTGCGCGTTCCAGCACCGAAATTAAACCCGTTAAACTGCGTTGCAGCCCGTGGATTCATCCCTCCGAAGAAAAAGTTCCTGAAAATTTCCTCCGCATCAACATCACCTTCGTAATAAAACCCGTTCCCAAACCCTTGATTCGCCCGACGCCTATTCTGTCTCTCGTAAACCGGCTCATCAGTCCCGGAAACATCATACTGTTTCCTACTCTCCCCATCACTTAAACACTGAAACGCCTTCGAAACTTTCTTAAACGCCTCTTCCGCCCCAGCCGCCTTATTCTTATCCGGATGAACCTTCAACGAAAGCTTCCGATACGCCTTCCTAATATCCTCAACACTACAAGATTTCTCCAACCCTAACACATCATAATAATCCTTTTTCTTCCTAATCTCCCTCACAATTGTAATCTGTTCCTGAGTAACCGACCCCAAACCCGAACCCGACCCCAAACCTAAACCCGACCCGCCCGGTTCACCCCTACGCCGTACACCATCACTGTTTCCGGCACCGGCTGCGGCTCCGGCAGGACTCTCCGGCGAGTTAACATCTTCTAAAGACGATAACAGATCATTAACAGGTAGTGATGGATCTAATCGTTGAGCTTTCGTAATGAATTTTAGGGCACGAACACGATCGCCTAACCCTAACGCATCTTTTCCGATTTTTAAACATTTCAACGCTTCATCTTTGTTTCCATCCATCTCAAATTGATCAAATTTAAGCAAAAAAATTAAACAGATTTGAAATTGATGAACAAATCGATGAGTAGTGAAATTTTACCTGAAATTATGTGAAATTGATCGGTGAAAAGTTCAATTGGAACGAAGATTGATGGGGAAATTGAGGTAATTTGGTGTAAATCGAGTGGAATATTGGAAATTTGATGGAATTATTGTGATCGGATTGAAATTAGGGCACCGATCGTAAGCGATTTGGGAACCCCAATTGTGAGAAGGGGGTTAGGTATAGAGACATAGAGTTGTAGTTGTAGCATTCCTTTCTTGGTGATACACGCATCACGTGACTAACACGTGATGTCCAATTTTTAGGGATTTATAATGAAATTTAATTTTTGGATGTTTTATAAAGGATACTTCTCTTAGAGGTGTGTAACAACTTAGTTTTTGTGTGATGTTTTATAAGTCTTTTATAAAGATACTTGAATTAAGAAGTGTGTAACAACTCTCTTTTTGTATTTAGAGAAGTGTTATAAGCATATAACAACTCTCCTTTTGTATTTAGTGAAAGGGATAGATGATTACAATAAGGATAGATGATAACAATAAACTAAATAACTAAATAGTTTATGGTTTTGGTGGTTAAAAGTTTATGTATTTGAGAAATTATTTAATAAAAAAATTGTAATTTGTGCTTTTATGTTTTCAATGCAAAATACATTGTGGATGTGGATTTGTATTCAGGGTCATCTCAAGCTTTCGAGGAGCCCAAAGCCCCAAAGCAGATAATAAGATAATTGTCTTTCTTGCTAGAAAGAAATTTGTTTTCAAGCCTATGATTCATATATCGTCTACGTGTATGCATAATCATAGACCACAAACCCCATTACCAACAATCTCAAAGCCCAGGTTACTTAAATATGTTATTTCTAGAATTTGCGCGCCCTGCAAAAGTCACAGTCAAATGTTGTTGTATTAGTTCACTCCTCTTTTAGTTGTCCTTGTTTGTATTTCTTTTGGCATTATGGGTTTTGAGTGACATTTATCAGATATAGGGGGAAGGGGCACCCAGAGTAGTACATTTGGCCCAACAAATCAAATCCCGGCATGTTAAAAATCTTAAAAACTACCCTTAAGTCATAAAACACTGGCAGCATCTTACCCTTACCATAAAGTACTTTATTTTTTATTTTTATAAAAGTCAAACTCCTTAACCAACCAATGCCCAGCCACCAATCCAACGGTCAACATGTGCATCGAACAACAACATTATACACAGGTTGTTCTACTGGCTAAACCAACCCGCCAACCATACCCGTAAGGGTGGCGGCAGTGTTATGGCGCCATAACGAACCCAAGGAGGGTACCCGCATGGGTGCCCCATCCACCCTAATAAAAAAACACTGATTTAAGACTATGTATGATTTCGTGACCTAGAGATGTAGGGAGTGGGTTCGATATGGAACGAGCAGGAAGTAATGCATGGTGAGATGGCTACGAGGTGACAAAGAGATGGTGGAATTGGTATCGACAACGGTGTGATACACCATGATTATCTACTCTAATGTTAATTTTCAAAGATTTTTCATATGTCTTTTTAATTTATAACATGGATTTATTTTAATTTTTTCATACTACATAATAACGCAATAATATGTTTAATTTTGTTCTCAACGTTTTGAACAAATGGTTCATTTCTATAACGAGTTTAAGGTTTAAACTCTTGTTTCATTTTGGATATACACAACGGTTTTTAAAGTTTGTTGAAAGCGTCAAAACCTTCAAACTGAAACAAGTTGGTCAGTTTGTGTAGTGCCTGCTTGTACGTGGTGCCTTATACAGGGGTGGCTAGATCTTTTTGTGCCGCAATATAGAAGTATTGAAAGCATTGTAAAGTTTCGTATTTTCGTTGTCGTTTATCTTGGAATTCGTATTTCAATTTCCATTTTTGTAAATCCGAGACTTTGATCATAATGGAAATCGTATTTTATATCAATCATCTTTAAATTATACTTATATAATATGTAATCAATCACAAAATACACGTTCTATATACAAAACCAAACCATGCTTTAAGTTTATATTTCTTTGGAATACTAATCATACATGTCACATACATTACACATGCTTACTTATACCTTAGAACGCCCAAAACATCCTAAATATTAGAGTTATTGTGTAATATAACCAAACCAACAACTCGAAGGGGCCTAAATGTTTTTATTATTATTTTTGAAAGGTCTTACGGACTGCAAGCCAAAAGGCCAACCATTCTGCAAGGCAGTTAGACGGTAGAATGTGTTTTAAATCGCGATTTTGGATTTAAATCTCACATTTCCCTCCTCTCCAACCCCCAACTACCTTCATTTAACACTCAAACCCTAATCCCAACTATAAATACAACCTTTCCCCACCTCCTAAACACTTTCAACACTCCCAGATCACTTCAAACATCCTTTAATCTTAACATTTCTCAACTTGGGACAGATTCATTCAAGTTCCAAATCAATGAGTTTGAGCTTGTTTCTTCAACTTTTCTTCTTGTTTTCTTACTTTTCCTTCTTTGAATAACCTCTAAGAGTATTACCACATGTTTACTTTGGTAAAAAAAGATGGTACATCACCATTTTGAGGTAAAAGTTAGGATTTTTCTTGAGTTTTGTTAAGAACTTTCAAACATGTTCACCTTTCTTTACCTTTGGAACATATTCAAGTTGCCAACAAAACCCTATGTTGGATAGGTTTGGATTGAAGTTTTGTTCCAGAAATCTTATGATTACATTTTTACATTTCATACAACCTAAGTTACCAAGTAACTTTCAAGCAAACAAAGTGAACAAACTACACTAAGTATCTAATCATAACCATATTTGGAAGCACTCATCTAGTTAAACTCACTTGATTACTTGGTGAATTAGATGATTTATTTATGTTATTCATACTTGTATTCATGACCATCTGAATCATCATTATGTGCAATGGTGAACATCATGAGGTTAGTGGATTACCCTACCTCTAATACATGACAAATACATGACTATAATATATCTAGTAATATACCTATATAATACTACCAAAACCGAATTATAACATCAACCGGAACCATGATTGAATGTTATATGTTAAGGTGGAAAATTATCTTAGTTTTAGACTCCTTATTTTGGACTTATAATGGATGACTTAGTGCCTGTGAAAAACACTAATTAAAATAGTGTCCGAATAAGTATCTAAGCAAGATATATTTTTTTATGTATTTTCATACTTATAAATTCTCGAATACATTACGTCTTTGAACTCATAAACTCATATACCTTTGTTTATCCTTTTAGAGTAACTTTGGTGATTCCATCCTACGAAATCACTTACTTGTTTTTTTTTTGTGGAATGGCTTCGCAAACCATGAGTATGCTTGAGCAATTTTAGGCTTTAAATCACTTTGGGTTGTAACATGTATCATTATTAAGTTCACAATCACAAATACAAACAATCTTATGCAATCACTCAATCCTTAAACATACTACTTGTTTATACATATTAGGACCCTATTATGCATGTTATCTATCATTAACTTTGCAAGCGTTCCTTAGCATGTATAGCGCTGTAGGAGTAGCACACCGCCCATTTTGTGGTCATTGTTAAGTATATAATCAATACGATCTTATTCACTTCGATGATAAGATTACGCTAGTGGAAACTTTGGTTTAATTTATAGTCGATGCATGCTAGTAAGTTTATATAACTTAGTGTACAATTAACATGTGGATTTTAGACACTTTTATACTTATGCTATGTAGGCAAATCTTGTATGTTCTCCGACCTTTTTGTGTTGACGGATACTTTATATACATGTTGCAAGAAATATATGATGATGCACAAGAAATTGAATTAGGGTGAAACTAGAAACACACTTTATGTTTTTTTTCTTTTATGTTTGTCATGCTATTCTCAGCTTCTTGTAATTTCTTTGAAACAATGTATTATTCAGAGTTATGAAATGAAATTTGGATTATTAATTTATTGTCACAAATAGTATGTTATGCCGTTTTGAACAATCTCGTTTGTCCCGCCTCGATGTTCCCACCATCGGTTGGGGTGTGAAAAACATGATCATGTGGCTTGAAGATTTAAAGGTCAAAAAAGAAAAGAAAAAAAAAACAAGAAAGACTTGATTAGGGCAGTTATATATGTTACTTGGTGGGTGGTTTGGAGGTTAAGAAACGACTTGGTCTTTATGAAAAGGCGCATTAGTAATCATAAGCCTTTTGATGATATTATTCATTTTTCATTCCTTTGGTTTAGTAGTAGGAACCGAAAAAACAATATTTATCTGATCAAGTGGTTGAAAAACCTCTTATTGTATTTGTAACCTTTTTCATGTCCTAGTGCCTTACTAGGAGTGTTTTATTTATAATGAGTTGTTATTTAAAAAAAATCTTCTTTTTATAGTATTTTAAATGACTCAAATCGCAATGTATAACTGAAATAAAAGGAACTTTAAGAACTATTAGTTGTCAAAAACGTATACAGTAAAATAGATAAAAGAACGATTTTGCGAAACTCGATAGGAATGATTTTACGAATTACTTCTATATTTTACAAACTTGCAACACTTCCATCACTAAACTTGTTTTCAATTAAAATATAAACTTAATTAAAAACAACTTCTAATTACATAAACTAAATAAATAAAAGAAAGTAGAAAATACAACATTTTAAGAAAAAATGTTATAAACAGAGAAATGTTATAATTTACAATTTTTTTAAATGTAAAATAAATAAAAATGTTATAAACATAGAAATGTTATCAATTTAAAAAGGTAAAAATTAAAACAAAAGATGTTTTAAACTAGATGGGCTATTATGTTAAATTGAAAAGTTGAGAGAATTAATTACTTGATTGTTAAGGGATTGATTGTGTTAATTTAAAAAAGTTTATCTTCTTCTTCATCAACATCTCCCTGCAAATTTTCTTCTTCTTCATTAATCATCTTTTTATTCTAACATACCATATGTTAGTTTAAATTTTAAACCTGCAAAATTATCTTTATTTATCCGCATCTCTTTAAACTTGATATTTTTATATGAAAGCAAGCTTACTGCCATGACGACCCTCACACTCGCCACGATCACTACCATGCTCACCTTGCTTGCGGTAGTGTGATCACGACCACCATGCAACATAACGGAGGCACTCCGCCCCCCAAGTGGATATGGAAGTTTGGTGATATGTCAAAATTCTGAGTTAAAGTTATAAGCAATCACTTGATGATTATATTGTTCCGACAGGGAATAGAAAGACTATTTGGTACAAAGTCCACAACCGAAAAGTTAGTATTTGTGTGTGGAGAGTGTCGATTAATAGAGTCCCAACTAGAGTAAATTTGGATGGTAACATGACATAATAAACCACCACACCGAAAAGTTACTATTGAATGGCAAAGTCATTGAAGTTAAAATGTGAGATTAAGGGTTCAAACCTCGATAACATCGTTTTTCAAGAAAACCTAATTAGATAGAGTTATACTCTCTTACACATAATAAATATATTGGGTGGTGTTATGCATTTAGATTTAATGCATTAGGGTAAGATCATGAGAAAACTAAAAAGCTTCATATCAGACATATACAACATATATACGTAACCTCTCCCGTAAAACTCCAAATATCTCTAATCATGTCCTTTAACGTTATAACAACCCTAAAGAAAACCGACACCCTTGAATTATTTTTCCGACACCCCAATATATTTTAAAATATCCTAATATGTCCTAAAATACACCCCATACGTGAAAACGGGCCCCGAATACCTTAAATATTATTAAAAATAATTAAAAATCAAAATTTTGGAGTTGAGGCGGGCCGCGTAAGCCACACCTCAACCCTTACGCGGGCCGCGAGAAGGTAAAATGTGGCTAAACCCTGGGCCGCCACGTGGCCCAACACCCGGCGAACCTACTAGCTGACCCGGATCAGCTACGCTGTTGACCAGCGTTGACGCGGGCCACGTAGCCCTTTGTTACACTTTACGCGGGCCGCGTAAAAGTGAAAATCAGGCCCTATAAGTAGAGGGCCTTGGATCTTCAGTTTGCTCGTTCATTTCTTTCTCAAATCTCGAATTTCTTAAAGTGTAGGCATAATCTCGGGTATAATACCCCCCTAATTAGCGAAGTTCTACTCCGTTGTAAGTATCATAACCCCTGGATACGTATTAGATACTCTGCCCGATTGATCTAGGGTTCCGTAACGGCTGTCGTGGTTCTGCCCGACGTAGTCGTTGGAATGCCGTCTCGGGGAGGGTATTACTAATGTTAAAATGGGTTATTATACTAACACGTGTGCATTTGTGTAATTTATAGATAATTCACAGGAAACCCTTACAGAAAATCTAAGACAACAATGTGAGTAGTCCTCTTTTTGTGTAAACCTTTTTGTGAGTAATCTCCTTTTTGTAAATTATTTTTACAAAACCTCACACGATTAATTATATATTAAACAGTTATTGAGTATTTGTAAGAATACAATTATCATGAGTATGTTGGGATTTTGTATACAAAGTTATGTTACTGCCTTGCGAGGGGTAACATTTTCACAAGTCGGGTCTGACAGCACCATGGATGTTAATTGATATAACTTGGAAACAAATGTAATTGCGAGATCGCCCTCAATACTGTACAATGATTTTTATTAAACTTGATTAAACTGGGATTCCCTCACTAGTATTTCCCACTGACAAAATGTTTTTAAACGTGTTTCAGGTAACAAAATGTTAAAGCCAAATAGAAGCCAGCTGGACAGCACTGAAGGCTTGGAAAAGTGGCAATAAAGTTACCTAAATTAAAATAGATTTTTTATTAAATAAAAATAGGATTTATTCCTATGAATATATGTGTATTGCAAACTTGGGTTTTATCCCATGTGTTTAATATTATGAAAATGTGGTATTTTACTCTGATCCAATATTTTCTAACTACGGTCCTGATGAAAATTTCCGCTGCCAAATTAGACAATACGCGATACCACCGAAACTGGCTCGCGGGCGCCCGTACCTGTATTTGTAATAAGGGGACTGGGGTTGCGACAGAAGGTGGTATTAGAGCTAAGCCACTGATTCAGCCACAGAAGTGTTCTGCTGACATCAAAATTTAAATTGTTAGGAAATAAATTACGGGAATACGTGCATAATTGTATTTTCTTGTTATGTGTTATTTGACTATTTGTTAGTTTACAGTATGAGCGACCAAGGACCATCTGACGCGTACCGTCAATTGTCTGGTTCGCCTAGAAGCGAAGGTGCCTCTTCTCAGCCTGCCCTCTCGGGGTACTCTGCTAATACGGAAGAAGGAATATTTGTGTTTAAGGCTCAGTCTGAAGAGCCATTCCCTCAGAAAAAGAGAGGATGGTTCAGTCGAGGGGCACATGAGCGTAGGAATCGTATGAAAAAGTTACAAGACCAGAGAGTACTAGCCGCAGCCAAAAGAGAAACCGATGCCTATGCCCAGGGTATGCTTAATAGGGGTATAGCCAATATCCACATCCTAGCAACCACTGCAGCTGATCCTAACCTGGAACAAATGATAGCACCCCAACCACAACCCCCAATTCTTGACCAACCAATGGAAATAGAAAACCCTGAAAATCAAGTAGAAATGCATGATTTCAATCCGGAGGAAATACCTAGGGTACCAGCCCCAAATCCCTTAGACCCAAATTACGATCCGTGGTGGGATGACGTTAGAGACTATGTGCAACGCTACCCGATACATGAAGACACGCCCATGCCAAACTTAGGAGCCTACCCAGGTTTGGACCCTCTAGATCTCTATTACAATAATGATGTATACATTAGGGAGATTTTAGAGAATCCTTACCAATTCCAGGCACCTACACCTCCATACCAGGAACCCACACCCCAGATTCCGAACCCAGTCCTAGAACCTGCACCCCCAATGAGTGCAGAAAATGTACAAGAACTTAGGACATTTGGTGAGGAAATTTTAGAGAGTAGTGAAAGAATGAGACAGGTGGGAGAGCGACTCGTCTGGAAGTACGACGAGCGCAATATGGATTTCTGGATGAATCCATATCCATGAATGTGATGGTGGAAACGGTAGTAATAATAATAATAATAAAATAATAATATGTGTATGAAAAAAAAACTACGGATGCCTATTATTAGTAGTGTAACTTTAAATTTCGGTTGGTATTGTAATTTTAATTTCAGTACTGGTGTGTAATAGATGCATATTATATGAATAGAGTAAAGTCGCAATGATCGACGCTTTTGACCAAAATGCGTGTCATGTGATTGGCTATATTAAATATTATTTTGTGATATTAATACATGGTAAATGTTTAAAATTCAGATGGCCGACGAAGGAAATCAAGGAAATCTGAATAACGATAACCAGAGTAACATTAACTTGGTTAATTAGAGTCCGAGCATCAATAACAATGGAAACCAAGTGGATAATAGTGCTATCCAACACATAGTGGCATAAGGAATCATAGATGCAATGCCATTTATTATTCAAACGGTTCAGGAAGCGAATAATAAAAGTAAACATAGCAGTAAGCGACCAACTGAACCAGAAAACAGCGTAAACAATGGACCCGTACTTTAAGTGCCCATTCCCAAAAGGAGAAGAACCGTGTCTTACGGTTGTTCTTATAAAGAATTCTGGTCCTGTAAACCAATAGAATTCTCGGGCAATGAAGAACCTATTGCAGCTCTACACTGGATAGAGAAGACTGAGGCTGTTTTAAAAATAAGCAAGTGTGCTGAAGAAGACAAGATAATGTTTGCTTCTAATTTATTTAAAAACTTAGCCTTAGAATGGTGGAACTCTATCCTCCAGTCAAGAGGAAGTAATAGGGTATACAACATGGAATGGGAGGAATTTAAGAACATGGTAGAAAGGAAATTTTGCCCTCCCAATGAAAAGGAACAGATAGCGAATAAGTTTCTAAACCTAAGGATGACCGGGGTAGATAGTAAGGGTTATACTACCACATTCTTTGAATATGCTAGAATAGTACCAACCCTTGCATCACCTGAACCGGTATTAATCTCCCGTTACATCTGGGGATTTATTTGGAGAGATTAGACATGTGGTCAAGGCAGCTAGACCCCAAACTATAAAAGAAGCTGTAGAACTAGCCAATACCTTGACAGATGAATTAATCCGTACTAGAGAAGAAGACCAGAGGAGAAACCTAAGCCAAAGACCTACTCAAGAATTCCGTTCTGGGAATTCCAATCGTAGGAATATAGGTTCTACCTCTGCACCATCCTGCAAAGCTTGTAAGAAGAAGCATTCGGGAAAATGCTTCGCTCACTGCAATTTTTGTAAGTTACCAGGACACAAGGAAGAAGATTGCAGGAGAAAATCCAGTAATGGACTATGCTTCAATTGTGGAGAAAAAGGTCACATCAAGCCGAACTGTCTAAAACTAGCTCCAGCCGCGAACAACAAGAACACTAAAAATGCTAGAGCATTTGTTCTAACAACAGATGAAGCCAAAATGATTCAGGACGTCATAGCCGGTACATTTTTAGTTAATGATGTTTTTTCTAAAGTATTATTTGACTCTGGTGCAAACCAAAGTTTTATTAATACTTCATTTTGCAAACTTCTCAATCAACCATTAACTAAACTCTCACAAGAATGTCTAGTCGAGACAGCGAATGGAGAAACGGTTAGGATTTCTGAAATCTTGCAGGGAGCAAGAATAGAACTTTTAAACCAAAAGTATATTGCAAACTTGTACCCAATGAATCTGACAGGATTTGATATCGTATTAGGAATGGATTGGTTAATAGCCAATAAAGCTAATATTTTATGTGATAAAAATTCAATTCAAGTAAATTCACCAAAGGGTGAAAAGATCACAATTAAAGGTGATAAACCATCTAGATCCACTAAATTCATCTCTGTGATGAAAACTGCGAGCTATATAAGAAAAAGGATCTATAGTGTATTTGATTTCTATAATCACTAACACTAAAGGAAAAGAACTAAAAGACATTCCAGTAGTGACTCAGTTTTCAGATGTATTTCCGGAAGAATTACCAGGACTACCGCCGGACAGAGAAGTTGAATTCAGAATTCATCTACTGCCAGGAACAGCACCGATTGCCAAAGCACCTTACCGTTTGGCACCCGCTGAAATGCAGGAACTAAAGAAACAATTAGACGAATTGTTGGAGAAAGGATTTATACAGCCAAGCTCGTCGCCATGGGGAGCACTAATTTTATTCGTTAAAAAGAAGGACGGATCGATGCGTATGTGCATTGACTACCGTGAATTGAACAAAGTCACGATTAAGAATCGGTATCCATTACCAAGAATCGATGATCTGTTCGATCAACTTCAAGGAGCCCGATTTTTCTCTAAAATCGATTTAAGGTCAGGATATCGTCAATTAAAGGTACAGGAAGAGGACATTCCTAAAACCGCATTTAGAACAAGGTATGGTCATTATGAATTTACTGTCATGCCCTTTGGTTTAACCAATGCTCCAGCCGCATTTATGGACATGATGAACCGAATATGTAAACCATATTTGGATAAATTCATAATTGTTTTTATTGATGATATTCTCATCTATTCTAAAAGTAAGGAAGATCATGCAAAGCATTTGCACGCACTTCTAAGTCTTTTAAGAAAGGAAAAGCTTTATGCTAAATTTTCAAAGTGCGAATTTTGGTTAGAGCAGGTACAGTTTCTTGGACACTTAGTTAATCATGAAGGAATTCATGTGGATCCAACAAAGATCGAGGCGATTACCAAATGGAAGACCCCTGAATCACCAACCGAGGTTAGAAATTTCTTAGGATTGGCCGGTTATTATAGAAGATTTATTCGAGATTTTTCTAGAATAGTCATTCCTTTAACTAAGTTAACCTGTAAATCCATTAAGTTTGAATGGGGACCAAAACAAGAAGGAGCCTTTAGAATTCTTAAGCAAAGATTAACCCATGCACCCATACTAGCGTTACCAGAAGGAACTGAAAACTTTGTAGTCTATTGTGACGCTTTCAAACTAGGTTATGGATGTGTATTAATGCAACGTCAAAAGGTTATAGCTTACGCATCTAGACAACTTAAGAATCATGAAGAGAATTATTCAATCCATGATCTAGAATTAGGAGCCATAATTTTTGCCCTTAAAATTTGGAGACATTACCTTTATGGTAGTAAGTTTACCATATTCATTGATCATAAAAGTTTAAGATATGTTTTTTGGACAAAAAGAATTAAATATGAGACAAAGACGCTGGATGGAGATGCTTAGTGATTATGATTGTGATATCCAGTATCATGAAGGAAAAGCAAATGTAGTGGCTGATGCTTTAAGCCGAAAGTATCACGAAAAGCCAAAAAGGGTACGTTCTCTTAAATTAAATCTACAAGTAGATTTAAATGAGCAAATTAGAAAAGCACAAGAATCAGTAATCAAGGATGATACTGAAAAACTAAAAGGTATGATTAAGGAATTAGAACAAGGAACATATGGAATTTGGAGATTCCATAAAAAGAGAATGTGGATACCTAAATTAGGGAACCTGCGCCATCATATATTAGAAGAAGCCCATAAGTCTAAATATACGATGCACCCAGGAAATGATAAAATGTACCAGGATTTAAGAAAGAATTTTTGGTGGATAGGAATGAAAAAGGATATAGCAGCTTATGTTTCTAAATGTTTAACCTGTTCACAAGTTAAAGCTGAACATCAGAAACCCTCAGGATTGCTGCAACAATTAGAAATGCTAGCATGGAAATGAGAATTGATAACAATGGATTTTGTTACTAAATTACCCAAAACAAGGAAAGGCAATGATACAATCTGGGTGATTGTATATAGGCTAACCAAGTCAGCTCATTTCCTACCAATGAAGGAAACTTTCAGTATGGAACAATTGGCCAATTTGTATGTAAATGAAATAGTTTCATTACATGGAATACCTTTATCAATTGTTTCTGATAGGGACAGTCGTTTTACTTCTCATTTTTGGGCAAGTTAAATCTAAGCACAACTTATCATCCTCAAACGGACGGACAAAGCGAAAGGACAATTCAGACAATGGAAGACATGCTTAGAGCCTGTGTAATCGATTTCGGAGGTAATTGGGATGATCACTTACCTTTAATAGAATTTTCTTATAATAATAGTTATCACACAAGTATCAATGCTCCACCATTCGAAGCACTTTATGGACGAAAGTGCCGAACCCCAGTCTGTTGGGCAGAAATTGGGGAAAAACAACTATCTGGACCTGGGATAGTGCAAGAAACAACCGACAAGATTATTCAAGTCAAGGAACGACTGAAAGCAGCACGTGATCGACAAAAGAGCTATGCTGATAACAGACGCAAACCGTTGGAAATCTCAAGTAGGAGATAAAGTATTGTTAAAAGTCTCTCCTTGGAAAGGAGTAGTAAGATTCATCAAACGGGGAAAGCTAAGTCCCAGGTATGTTGGACCTTTTGAGATTATTATAAGAATATGACCTGTAGCCTATCAGCTACAACTGCCAGAGGAAATGGCAGGAATACATGATGTATTTCATGTATCTAATCTCAAGAAATGCCTAGCTGATGAATCACTTGTAGTGCCTCTTAAGGATATAGATGTAAATGAACAACTCAAGTTTGTAGAAAGGCCTCTACAGATTGAAGACAGGAAAGTCAAGAACCTCAAGCACAAGAGATTAATTCTGGTCAAAGTAAAGTGGGACTCCAAAAGAGGACCTGCGTACACATGGGAGCTTGAATCAGAAATGCAAAGGAAATATCCACACTTGTTCCAGTAGATCTTGAGGACGGGCTCTAAAACAAGGTAGGGAGGATATAACAACCCTAAAGAAAACCGACACCCTTGAATTATTTTTCCGACACCCCAATATATTTTAAACTATCCTAATATATCCTAAAATACACCCCATACGTGAAAACGAGCCCCGAATACCTTAAATATTATTAAAAATAATTAAAAATCAAAATTTTGGAGTTGAGGCGGGCCGCGTAAGCCACACCTCAACCCTTACGCGGGCCTCGAGAAGGTAAAATGTGGCTAAACCCTGGGCCGCCACGTGGCCCAACACCCGGCGAACCTACTAGCTGACCCGGATCAGCTACGCTGTTGACCAGCGTTGACGCGGGCATCGTAGCCCCTTGTTACACTTTACGCGGGCAGCGTTAAAGTGTAAATCAGGCCCTATAAGTAGAGGGCCTTGGATCTTCAGTCTGCTCGTTCATTTCTTTCTCAAATCTTGAATTTCTTAAAGTGTAGGCATAATCTCGGGTATAATACCTCCCTAATTAGCGAAGTTCTGCTCCGTTGTAAGTATCATAACCCCTGGATACGTATTAGATACTCTGCCCGATTGATCTAGGATTCCGTAACAGCTGTCGTGGTTCTGCCCGATGTAGTCGTTGGAATGCCGTCTCGGGGAGGGTATTACTAATGTTAAAGTGAGTTATTATACTAACACGTGTGCATTTGTGTAATTTATAGATAATTCCCAGGAAACCTTTACAGAAAATCTAAGACAACAATGTGAGTAGTCCTCTTTTTGTGTAAACCTTTTTGTGAGTAATCTCCTTTTTGTAAATTGTTTTTACAACACGATTAATTATATATTAAACAGTTATTGAGTATTTGTAAGAATACAATTATCATGAGTATGTTGGGATTTTGTATACAAATTTATGTTACTGCCTTGCGAGGGGTAACATTTCAACAAGTCGGGTCTGACAGTACCATGGATGTTAATTGATATAACTTGGAAACAAATGTAATTGCGAGATCGCCCTCAATACTGTACAATGATTTTTATTAAACTTGATTAAACTGGGATTCCCTCACCAGTATTTCCCACTGACAAAATGTTTTTAAACGCGTTTCAGGTAGCAAAATGTGAAAGCCAAATAGAAGCCAGCTGGACAGCACGGAAGGCTTGGAAAAGTGGCAATAAAGTTACCTAAATTAAAATAGGTGTTTTTATTAAATAAAAATAGGATTTATTCCTATGAAAATGTGTGTATTGCAAACTTGGGTTTTATCCCATGTGTTTAATATTATGAAAATGTGGTATTTTACTCTGATCCAATATTTCCTAACTACGGTCCTGATGAAAATTCCGCTGCCAAATTAGACAATACGCGATACCACCCAAACTGGCTCGTGGCCGCCTGTACCTGTATTTGTAATAGGGGGACGGGGGTTGCGACAAACGTGTTTAAGCCATTAATTCATAAACATGCTAGAAGTACCGTAGTTCAAGATAGCAAATTCACATAATTTTAATAATTTAAACATTCTAAGAAATGACAATTCACGAACCCATCAATTCACATTTTACCATCCTAAAGAGTAAACGCAACTAATGTGGTATGAAACACACATCTTGTCCTTGGTATTTTGTACATTATTTTAGTTAATTTGTATTTTTTTGTATATTTCTGACTTGTACTTAGTTTTATGTGGTTTTACAGGTATTCATGTATAGAAGAAGCAAAAACGAGCTAAAATGTTAAAGAAACGAGCACATAGGAGAATGTTTGGGCTTAGTGAAAGATTCTCATGGAATGGAAATGGATTTTTAATAATATGAGATGATAGAGAATTGAATTACGAAGACAAGGGTAAAAACGACGAAGAAAACGGAGTTGAAATGAAGAAGTTATGTAGAAAACCGTTTTCCTGAAACTGTATGGCGTCACATCGCGCGATGAAATCCCATATAAGCGATGCGCGACGCGCGACGCGCGAGGAGTATTAGATCAGGGCAAAAATATGCGTTTTAACCCTATTTAAGCACCCCCGTTAACCTTAATAAAAACAGAACTTATCCTAGACGAAGTTTAGAGGTTCCATAGGTGATTTTGGGTGGAAAGAAGGTGTCGGGATCGAGTTTGACATTGTGGGTTGGTAATTTTCACTCTAGCAAACAGTTGGTTCATTATTTGTCTTTAACTTTGTGTTTTTATACGTTTGGACATGTTTGCTTTATGTTGATGAACTTGTTACTGTTTTGGATGAAGATTCTTGGCTAAACATTGTAACTACCTAGTTTTTTAGATTAATTTTTTTTATGATTGGTTTTTGAATGGTTTTGGTAACGAATTGATGGTTTAATGCTTTAGTAAAGTATCTTGTTCATGAATTCAGATGTTTATAGACTTTTTCATAGTTCCACTTGTGTTTTTGTGATGGTCTGTCATGTATGAATGTTAGTTAGGTCGCCTACTGTGTGTTTGTGATTAGTTTACGGTTAATTGTTGACAATTTCCATAGGAACTATGATTGAGGATTTAGAGGTTTTAAGTGTTCTACATAGCCCAAAAGTTGTGAGTTGAGGATTAGTTAGGTTTGTCTTTGTCACTCGACGGTTTAGGTGTTGATTCCGTGTGAGCCGATCTTCCTTAATTGTCTTATGATAGTTGCCTACTTAAGTCTAATGAATTGTTCTTGTATTACCCCTATACACATTAGGGTACATTGAGATTGTCGCGCTGTGAGGTAGACCGTCTTTTGGGTACTTTAGTATTGTTGGATTCGTTGCTAGGCTATTCGACTAACTGGTGAGTTTAACAACTTTTAGGGTTCTTTTAGGTGACACATTGAGAAGGGTTGAGGATCCTTTAGAATTTCTAATTAGTTTAGTATCATAGATCTGGGTTCCATCTTAGTTACCATTATCGATAGAAAACCATGATTCACAAATAGGATTTCAAACCTAGGTAGTGTTCCTTTATCCTGAATATTTCCAAACAGTCCAGATTTCTTAGTTGCTAATTTTTAATTAGATTTTCTATTATTTCAGTAAACCCCCCAAAATACCATTTAAGTATTAGTCGAGTTATAGTTAATTTAGCGCAACATTAGTGTCATTTGGGTTCGATACTCAGACTTCTTAGACCGTACTGCATTGACCGGTACACTTGTCGGTTGTGTGGTCTAGGTTTAGAGAGTTTTAGTTTATAAATTTAGAACTTAGAGTGTCTAGGTTAGGTTTAAATTAGTTAGTTTCTATAGACCATATTTAGCACATCAACAACAAATAATGCTCGAGTCTATTCATATTTATATGAATATTTTTATCCAAGTCACTCCTTATATGTGATTACTGATTATAAACCTGATGAAGATTAATATAATCTCTCCACATTTAATTCTTTTGTATGTATCTTTTCTTTGCATATACTGAAATCTTGACAATTACAACTTAAACACATACATATCACCACTATATTGCACAACATTAGATTCAAAATTCAAAACAGCACTACCATAAATAATAGTCACCAAAAAACCTATGAAAGCAGGAAGGGTCCATAAAACCTACTCAAACCACCCGAGAACCCCAAACACTATTAAAAGTAGACCCAAACCCAAACACATATAACCAGTTCGTTATTGGGTTGTATTTATACAATTTGGTTAAACCAGAAAAACCCGAAATATATTGCCTAATTAACACCACGGTTTTTTAGGTGTTTATCCATTACCATAATTATGATTTTTCAGCCTGTGATGCTCGATATATTCTCCTTTCGTACAACCTGATGTTCACATTCACAAAACAGAATTACTCACTTAATTAATTTCATCAATATGTATATAAAATCGTTGCTTTGGACTACTTTCATAAAACCCGATGTTCACATTCACAAAACAATTTTTTTTAATTTGCTTTGGACTCTTTAACAATTAAAATCGTTGTTTTTAACACGCAACTTATTCACAACCAAATGGCACAAAAATGTTGGTATAAATTTGCTAACAGTTGCAGGCCCACATAGTGTAACGCCTGCATCCCTAGACTTTTGGTTATTGTCAATTTTAGTCCCTGAACTATGTGGTCATTGATACTTTTGATACTTGGTGAATCTTATGCTATATACTAGATTCTTATGATGTCTAAATCTAGATTCTTGATACTTAATACTATGAGGCTTGACACTTAAAACTAGATACTTGATGCTTGATTCTTGACACTTGATACTTGATACTTGGAAGACTAGACTCTTGACTCTTGATACTTTGGTGCTTGACTCTTGAAGCTCGTGAAACTTGAGACTTGGTTGAACGAGGGACTGGAGTCTTGTCACTGGCGGAAACTATGAAACTCAAAATCTTTTGTGTTTATGCTATAATCTAGTTATACTATTACCCAATAATACCCAACGCTTAATCTAACTCGCGAAACGAATCAAAGACGGTTAAACGGAAAAGATGGGATTGACCGAGTGGCAATCCGATCGGATAACCATCCGATCGGATAACCATCCAATCGGATGACCAACCGATCAGATGGCCACTCGATCGAGTTGCCATCCGATCCGAGTGCACACCGCCTAAGCTCTCCTTCCACACTATAAATAGGCCTGTCACATCAGTCCTTCACTGATGTGACAGCCTTATCCGATCAGCACCCACTTTTCCTCACTTTCAGCACTTTTCTTCGATTTCTCAGCGATTCCGGTACGTTTTACACTAGATTCTTGTACATCTTTGATCTACACATCATACTTGTAAGGACCTGTAAAAATATCCCAAAACACTCCGTAAGTGGAAACCCGGACCCCTAAAACCCTAATCCTTATGAAAAATCAAGAAAATCCTAATTTATTAGTCTGTCGCGGGCCGCGTAAGACTTAAGGAAAGTCTTCGCGGGGCGTGACAGCTTGGCTAAGCTCCGGATAACGATCCAGGCCACGTGTCAAACACGTGGCAGACCTACTCCGTGACACGGCAGCCCTAGCCGTAGCTAGGGTGGCCCTCGCGGGGTGCATAAACCAGCCTTAAGGCCTACGCGGGCCGCGACAAACTCAATTTTCAGCTATAAATTGTACGTTGCATGGCCATTTCCGTCTACTCGAACACTTTCACAAAAACAGCCTCCTTTCTGTTCGAATTTTCACTTAAAGTGTCGAAACGCCGCTACGATAACAGGGTAATAACTCTATCACTGCTACGATACAATGTCCGATCGATTGAAACCGATCCGATGGATGTTTAATGTCCCGACCCCCGTCCCGATTTTACCCCGTCCAGGAGCCGCGGGACAGAAACCTGTGGTAATTATTATGTTGGCAGCGGAATTTTAACAGGATCCTTTAAAACTTGAAAATGCCCAATTTATTTTATTTCATAATTTGGGGGATAACACCCGTAATTTACAATAAAGGTGATTTCATTGGGAAACCCCCGTTTTACAAAAACATGTTTCTTAATTTTATTGAGCCATTTCTTCAAGCTTGCAGTGCTACATGGCACTTTTTCCTTGATCACAGCAGATCACCTGAAACATGTTTTAAAAAGGTTTTATCAGCAGGGAAATACTGGCGAGTCATTCAAGTTGCACAAAACGACACATTGTTATAATATACAGTATTAAGGGTGATTATATTGTTTTTATCTACCAATTACCCCCAAATCGGTATTTATCACTCGACAATATCTGTGACTATGGTCAGATCACGCATTGGCTAACCCGTTGTCCAATGGTGACGGGTAGCAAGTAATGTATACAAAACCCCACATACTGGCAGTAATTGAAGATTACAAAGACTTAATCCCTGTAATTATAACTTTGAAAATAAATAGGGTTTTGGAAACAATTTGATAAAAATAGAATGACTCACAATGCATGTTTAGACGGGCAGCGTTTAGCCTACTGATTTTAGCCTGGTTAACCTAATTCAAATAACAATGCACACGAAACTAGGTCAGTAACTTAATTCAACTTTTACGACAACTCACGAGATCAAAACCCTCACGACGAATGACAAAGTATAGCCCAAATACGGGCAGCACTAAAACATCCATCGGATTGGTTTTTATCAATCGGACATTGAATCGTAGCAGTGATCGAGTTATTACCTTGTTATCGCGGCAAAATTTCGTGCTTGTGTGTGTTTTTGGACTAAACAAATGATATCTCAGCGTACAAATTGAATTTTAACGTCAAACCAACGCAGCCATGCAAGTGCCAATGCCCTGATTTATATGCTGAAAAATGGTCCCTGTCGTGTGGCGCGACAGGTACCCTTCTAGGGTAGGGTAGCCCCGTGTCCACATAGCCTGGGTGAGTCAAAGTTTTGACGAATTTCAATTTCTACAGCAAACTGTGTAGATAATACCAATTAGCGAATACCCCCCCTGAGTTTTAGGGGCCCTGATCCTAGTTCCAACTGTTCTGAAAATTTTAGGGGTCACGCAATATTACTTGGGGGTCTCAATTAGGGTTTCCTATTGGACCAAATAAAATAAGAAATAATAATTTTAATGAGAGTTGTTACATCCTCCCCACCTTATTAAAATCTCGTCCTCGAGATTTACTAAAACAAGTAGGGATACTTTTGTTTCATCTCTGATTCCAGTTCCCAAGTGTACTCCGGTCCTCTCTTTGAATCCCACTTGACTTTGACCAGTACTAGTCTTTTGTGCTTGAGAAACTTGACCTTTCTGTCTTCTATCTGCAGTGACTTCTCAACAAATTTTAACTTTTCATTTACCTCTACATCTTGAAGAGGTACTACCAGGGATTTGTCAGATAGACATTTCTTGAGGTTAGATACATGAAATACGTCATGTACTCCGACTAATTCTTCTGGTAGTTGTAAGCGATAGGCAACTGGTCCTATCCGCTGGATTATTGGGAATGGTCCTACGTATCTTGGACTTAGATTTCCCTTCTTTCCGAACCGAACTACTCATTTCCAAGGAGAAACTTTCAAGAGTACCTTATCTCCGACTTGAAATTCCAGTGGCTTGCGTCGATTGTCTGCATAACTCTTCTGGCGATCTCGAGCCGTTTTCAGTCTTTCCTGGATTTGAGTGATCTTGTCGGTGGTTTCTTGTACGATTTCGGGACCTTATAATTGGCTTTCTTCTATTTCTGCCCAGCAAACTGGAGTTCTACGCTTTCGTCCATACAGTGCTTCGAATGGGGCAGTTTCAATGCTTGCATGATAACTATTATTATAGGAGAATTCAATTAAGGGTAGGTGGTCATCCCAATTTCCGCCAAAATCTATCACACATGCCCTGAGCATGTCTTCCAGGGTTTGGATCGTCCTTTCACTTTGTCCGTCTGTTTGAGGATGGTATGCAGTACTTAAATTTAATCGGGTTCCCATTGCTTCCTGGAAACTAGTCCAGAAATGGGAAGTGAAACGACTGTCCCTATCTGATACAATGGAGAGTGGAACTCCATGTAAGGATACTACCTCGTCTACGTACAACTTTGCTAACCTTTCCATGCTAAAGGTTTCTTTCATGGGTAGGAAATAAGCTGATTTGGTTAAGCGATCCACAATTACCCAAATTGCGTCGTTACCTTTTCTGGTTTTGGGCAACTTAGTAACGAAATCCATGGTTATGAGTTCCCATTTCCCTACAGGCATTTCTAATTGTTGAAGTAACCCTGAAGGTTTCTGGTGTTCTGCCTTAACTTGAGAACAAGTTAGACACTTAGCTACATATCTAGCTATGTCCTTTTTCATTCCTATCCACCAGAAATTATTTCTTAAATCTTGGTACATCTTATTATTTCTCGGGTGCATGGTATACCTGGATTTATAGGCTTCTTCCAAAATCTTATTTCTTAAATCTCCTTGCTTAGGTACCCAAATCCTTCTTTTGTGGAATCTCCAAATTCCATCAGCTCCTTGCTCTAATTCCTTTATTCTTCCTTTCTTTCCTTCCGCATCATCCTTGATTGCTGTGGCTTGAACATTTTCAGTTGTTCCATTAATTCGAATTGTAAACTTAATCTAAGAGCTCGAACTCGCTTTTGCTTTTCATGATACTTACGACTTAGAGCATCTACGACTACATTTGCTTTTCCTTCGTGATATTGAATATCACAGTCGTAGTCACTTAAAAGTTCCATCCATCTTCTTTGCCTCATGTTTAATTCTTTTTGCCTAAATATGTACCTTAAGCTTTTATGATCTGTATAAACAGTAAACTTACTTCCATATAGATAGTGTCTCCAAATCTTAAGGGCAAAAATTATCGACCCTAATTCTAAATCATGCGTCGTATAGTTTTCCTCGTGCTTTTTCAATTACCTTGAAGCGTATGCAATTACCTTTTTGCGTTGCATTAGCACACATCCTAATCCTAGCTTAGAAGCATCACAATAAACTTCAAAATCTTCTGTCCCTTCTGGTAAGGCAAGGATTGGGGTGTTTATTAACCTTTGTTTTAAAATCCTAAAAGCCTCTTCTTGCTTAGGTCCCCATTCAAACTTAACTGTTTTACAGGTTAGTTTAGTTAATGGCACAACTATCTTAGAGAAATCCTTAATAAAGTGCCTATAGTACCCATCTAATCCTAGAAAACTTCTAACTTCCATAGCTGATTGAGGGACCTTCCATTTGGTGATTGCTTCTATTTTAGAGGGATCTACGTGAATACCTTCGTGATTCACCATGTGTCCTAAAAATTGTACCTCTTGTAGCCAAAATTCACACTTCGAGAATTTGGCGTAAAGTTTCTCTTTTCTTAACAAAGTTAAGAGTGCATGTAAATGCTCACAATGCTCATCCTGACTTCTGGAATAAATAAGTATATCGTCGATAAAGACGATCACAAATTTATCCAAGTATGGTTTACAGATCCTATTCATCATGTCCATGAATGGTGCATGAGCATTTGTTAACCCAAAGGGCATGACTGTAAACTCGTAATGACCATATCTAGTTCTGAAAGCAGTTTTAGGTATGTCTTCCTCTTGTACCTTCAACTGATGATATCCGGAGCGTAAATCTATCTTAGAAAAATACCTAGCTCCCTGAAGTTGATCGAAAAGATCATCAATCCTAGGTAATGGGTATCAATTCTTAATTGTAACCTTATTCAATTCCCTATAATCGATACACATTCGCATCGAACCATCTTTCTTCTTTACGAACAACACTGGTGCTCCCCACGGGGATGAACTAGGTTGTATGAATCCTTTACTGAGCAATTCATCTAATTGCTTTTTCAGTTCTAACATCTCAGTGGGTGCTAACCGATAAGGTGCCTTTGCTACGGGTGTAGTTCCAGGAATCAAATGAATTCTAAATTCTACCTCCCTATCTGGTGGTAATCCTTGTAATTCTTCTGGGAATACATCCGAGTATTCTGATACTACAGGAATTTCCTTAAGTTCCTTACCCTTAGTGTTAATGATTACCGAAATCATATACACTGTTCCTTGCTTTCGTTCATAACTAGCAACTTTCATTATTGAAATAAACTTCATGGGTTTACGTGGCTTATCCCCTGTAATCATAATTACTTCTCCTGTGGGTGCACGGATTTCTATGGAGTTCTTATCACAAAGGATTTAAGCATGGTTGGTTACTAACCAATCCATTCCTAACACGACATCGAATCCAGCTAAATTCATGGGTAATAGGTTTGCATAAAATTTATGACCTGAAAGTTCTATATTTTCTTTTTGCAAAACCGTATCTATGTTAACAGAATTCCCGTCTACCGTTTCTATTGTATAAATTTGCCTAAGTTTGGTTAAGGGTAGCTTAAGAGCTTGGCAAAATGAAGTATTTATAAAACTTTGGTTTGCACCAGAGTCAAATAATACTTTCGCATAAACGTTGTGAACTAAGAACGTACCAGCTATTACGTCAGGAATCAGTTCGGCTTCCTGCGTGGTCAATTGGAAGGCTCTTGCGTTCTTCTTATTAGTTCCTTCAGCAGGTTTGGCCTTGTTATCTGCTGGTTTGACCAATTTAGGGCATTCTGGTCTAAAATGTCCAGCTTCTCCACAGTTGTAGCAGATCTTTGTTTTCTTTCTGCAATCTTCTTCACGATGTCCTATAGCTTTGCAGAAGTTGCAGGTTTCATTACATTTTCCAAAATGTTTCTTTTTACAGTTCCTGCAGAACGGCGGAGTGGAAGATTGCCCAGTTCCTCTTTTCTTGATATTGCTATTATTACCCACACGAAATCCTTGGGTAATTTTCTGAGCCAATTCATTCTTCCTATTTTCTTCTCGCGTACGCACCAGTCCGTCAGTCAAAGTGTTGGCTAATTCCACCGCATCATCGATCGTGCGGGGTCTCGCAGCTTTGACAATATCATGAATCTCGCTAATTAAACCCCAAATATAGCGAGAAATAAGTACCGGTTCTGGCGAAGCCAGAGTAGGCACAATTCGAGCATATTCAAAAAACTTCGAAGTATACCCTCGACAATCAACATCCACCATTCGGTGGCTCAGGAATTTATTCGCCATTTGTTCCTTTTCATATTCGGGGCAGAATTTCCTTTCCACTAAACGCTTAAATTCTTCCCAACTCATGGCATAGGCCATGTCACTTCCCTTGGCTTGTAACACAGTATTCCACCATTCTAATGCCTCTTCCTTGAAAAGGTGAGAAGCATACATAACCTTATCCTCCTCGGCACACTTACTTATTTTGATTACTGCCTCGGTTTTCTCCAACCAACGTAGCGCGGCAGTCACCCCTTCATTACCTGCGAATTCGACAGGTTTACAGGCAAGAAATTCTTTGTAAGTGCAACCAGGCGTTGCAACTTTCATTTTCTTAAGAAATGGGGCTTGCATTACATCATTATCATTAGAGTGAATTGCAAGTTTTGTCCTTTATCTTTAGGCCATTTTGCAAGTTTTGTCCTTTATGTTTAAAGTTGACGAGTTTTGTCCTTTATGTTTGAAATCAAGCACGTTTTACCCTTTGGGCCTTAAAAATCAAGCACGTTTTGTCCTTTATGTTTAAAAATCAAGCACGTTTTGTCCTTTATGTTTAAAGAATCAAGCACGTTTTGTCCTTAAAAATCAGGCACGTTTTGCCCCAAAGGACAAAACGTGCTTGATTTTCAAACATAAAGGACAAAACTCGTCAACTTTAAACATAAAGGACAAAACTTGCAAAATGGCCTAAAGATAAAGGACAAAACTTGCAATTCACTCTTATCATTATTATTAATGTTGCCTCCTCCATTTACACTATTACTGAAATTGTCGCCATGAGTACGTTTACTGGGAATAATTGGTTGAGGTTCAACTGGATTACGGGCAGCAGCAAGGATTGCTGGAATAGCATTGGCTATTCCCTGAGCAACGATATTCTCAATATCCTGCCTATTAAGAAATTGATCTCCATTGTTTTGCTCAGATTGGTTAACTTCGTTAACTGGTTCATTACTAGCGTGTTCCATCTGGTAATTAATATATATAAGTGATTAGCATAAAAAAATAACAACCAAACACAATAAAACAATCGCACATAAGCACGTTAACATGTATAGCCAAAATTGTCGACTTTGCGACGTTGATATTTTTATATATTTATGCATCCGTACATTACCAGATATGTTACAAAAGTTTTATTCTTAATTATTTTACATGATTATATTTTTATTATTATATTATTATTAAACACATATTCCCACAACCACATACGATCCTCATCAGCTGGCATTTCAGAAACGACGTTCCCTCTCGTCGTATTTCCATGATATTCTCTCCACCACCTCCCGGATACTATTTCCTGCGTCCACCAACTCCTCGCCATAGTGGCGGAGTTCAGTCAAGTTTTCTGTGCTCATAGGTGGGTTTAGTGGAGGCTCCTGGTCGAAATGAGGGAAAAAGGTGTTAGGGTTATTCAAGAGATTCTGAAATTGCCAATCAGTTGTCCACCATTCTTCTAGCTCTCCTGGTAGAGGTCGGGGGTGGATAATAGGATCTGGGATAGCAGGTTCTAGATTAACTGGAAGTTGTGATTCAACTGGGTAATTGAAGATGTTTTCATCGGCAGGTCCGATGAGGTCACTAAGTGCCAGTTTACAATCCAGCTCCTCCCATGATGGCATTTCCTGGGCTTGCCCTGAACTTTCCCCGATCTCCTTTCCTTTGCCTTTATCATTTGGATCCTCAGTCTTTATAAATTTCCGTGTCGCTGGTTTCTTCCTACGCATACGCCTCCAGCCCACGAATCTTCTTCTCTTTTTCGGTTTGGGTTTCTCCTGGGGTTGGGTTTGGAATTCCATAGGTTCATCAGTGTCGAGCCAATAACCGGAAAAGCCCTCGGAAACTTCCATGTCAGCAGAATGGATAGTGATATTCTGAAGAGCTTCAGACAACTCATTCATGCTGTTAGCTTATATGAAGAAACACACAAAAATTCTAAGTTAAAATTTTGTAAACCCATTTTCACATAATCACAGAATGGCAATCAGAAAAATTAAGTATTTCTAAATACTTAATTGGCTTAAATCAGTGGCTCTGATACCACCTTTTTCTGTCACGGCCCCCGTCCCGGTTTTACCCGGTCCAGGAGCCGCGGGACAGAAACCCGTGGTAATTATTATGTTGGCAGCGAAATTTTAATAGGATCTTTTAAAACTTGAAAATGCCCAATTTCTTTTATTTCATAATTTGGGGGATAACACCCGTAATTTACAATAAATGTGATTTCACCGGGAAACCCCCGTTTTACAAAAACATGTTTCTTTATTTTATTGAGCCATTTCTTCAAGCTTGCAGTGCTACATGGCACTTTTTCCTTAATCACAGCAGATCACCTGAATTTTAACGTCGAACCAATGCAGCCATGCAAGTGCCAATGCCCTGATTTATATGCTGAAAAATGGTCCCTGTCGCGTGGCGCGACAGGTTGTCGCGTGGCGCGACGGGTACCCTTCTAGGGTAGGGTAGCCCCGTGTGCACATAGCCTGGGTGAGTCAAAGTTTCGACGAATTTCAATTTCTACAGCAAACTGTGTAGATAATACTAATTAGGGAATACCCCCCCTGAGTTTTAGGGGTCCTGATCCTAGTTCCAACTGTTCTGAAAATTTTAGGGGTCGCGCAATATTACTTGGGGGTCTCAATTAGGGTTTCCTATTGGACCAAATAAAATAAGA
This sequence comes from Helianthus tuberosus, assembly GCA_030545235.1. Taxonomy (NCBI): domain Eukaryota; kingdom Viridiplantae; phylum Streptophyta; class Magnoliopsida; order Asterales; family Asteraceae; genus Helianthus; species Helianthus tuberosus. Next base: position 876 of record JARYGA010060504.1, on the reverse strand, counting down.
AATAATAATTTTAATGAGAGTTGTTACATTTAAGTGCTGCCTGAATTCGGGCTATACTTTGTCATTCGTCGTGAGGGTTTTAATTTCATGAGATTATCGTAAATGTTGCATTAAGTTACTAACCTAGTTTCGTTTGCATTATTTAACTAGGTTACCAGGCTTAATCAGTAGGCAAAACTCTGTCCAGTTAAACTTGCAATGTGAGTCATTCTCTTTTTACCAAATTGTTTCCAAAACCCTATTTATTTTCAGAGTTATAATTACAGGGATTAAGTCTTTGTAATCCTCAATTACTGCCGATATATGGGCTTTTGTATACATTACTTGATAACCGTCACCATTGGACAACGGGTTAGCCAATGGGTGATATGACCATAGTCACATATACGGTCGAGTGACAAATACCGTTTTGGGTAATTGGTTGATATATAAACATTGTAATCGCTCTTAATACTGTAGATTATAACGATGTGTCGTTTCGTACAAATTGAATGACTCGCCAGTATTTCCCGCTGATAAGATCTTTTTAAACATGTTTCAGGTGATTTACTGTGAACAAGGAAAAGTGCTGTGTAGCACTACCAGCTTGGATAAAGTGGCTCAGTAAATAAATAAACATGTTTTTGTAATTAGGGGATTTCCCAGTGAAATTCCTTTATTGTAAATTACGAGGTTTATCCCAAAACTTGAAATAAAATAATCAGGTATTTTCAGTTTAAATGATCCTGTTCAAATTTCCGCTGCCAAATTAAATACCAATACCACGAGTTTCTGTCCCACGGCGTTCGAACCAGGAAACTGGGTCGGGGGCCGTGACAGAAAATGTGGTATCAGAGCCACTGATTTAATCCAATTAAATATTTAGAAATACTTAAT